>OU015490.1:208865753-209038993 GCA_907164885.2 Dolomedes plantarius | reverse complement strand
CCATGTCAATTCTTTATTGGAAGGCAACTCATTTGTATTCGATTTGAACGGCAAACAAAGTTCGTATCTACCGTCCGGCAGAATTTTCATACTGTTTTCAAATTCATGTACCACCTTTAAATGTTCAGTATTTTTATTTAACCTTTGGATTGGGTCCTGAATCCCAAGGCTTTCGAGATCCCACAACTCATTAATAGACGAGTTGTTAACATATAATGAAATAGCATTCAAAACAGTATCGGAGATTACATTACATTTACTAGGCACTTCCACTTTCCCCGTTAAAATAAATCCTAAACGCGTCTTTAACAAAAACAAACCCGAATCCAATTTGACAGATTTATCCATAAACAAGAACCCCACAACATCGGCTCCCAAGAGCAAATTTATTTCGCAATCGCCTGTCGCTAAATCCGACAAAGTAATCCCTTTTTTATACAACTCATCTATAACCGTAGAACTGCTGATTTTTGGCACATTGCCACAAATTCTCTTTTCCGAGAGAGCTTCAACGGTCAATGAGAATGAGTCATCTAAAGAACTGACAAGTATTTTATAAACATCGTGTATCTGACTCTGCGTTTCTCTCCCCCCAAATAACATATGCTGCATTTTAATTTTGTTATTTGACTCCAAACCCAGTTTCTCGATTGCATGCTGGGAAATATAAGAATACTGAGAACCGCTATCAATCAGAGCTCGAAATGTTTCTTCTCTGTCATTCACACTTACTTTTACAATTAAAGTCATTAGAAAAATGTTATGCTTAACACAACTGTTAGACAATGAATTAGTTTCGATGACATCAGTTTTACTACTTTCTTTAGGATGATCACACATTAAATAATGGTGCGGCTTGGCACAATATAAACAAGAATTTTTAACTTTACAGAATTTAGAAAAGTGTGAGACAGAGAAACATGAAAAACAGGCTCTATTTTTCAATAAACATTTTCTCTTTTCATCCAAAGACATTTTTCTAGCTTCAAAACAGTCCTTGGAAGGATGTTTCTTACTACAAAAGACACATAATAAATTTCTCTTACCCGGGTTGCTCCTAATGTCAGTGCTTACCAATGACGCAGCAGTGGGGTAATTATCCATTTTGTTCACTGTTTCTTTTCTCTTTAAGTAAGAAGAAGATGCAAAGCCTGTTCGAGCTAGCTCGACCATTTCTTCTCCTTTCACTTCTTGTTTCAGAAAATTCATCAGATTCTCCAGGGAACGATTTTCAGCTTCAGGCACTAGTTTCATGTTTCTGCTTCTTTCCCAAGCTAGCAATGTCTCTTCTGGCAAACAGGATTCCACTAAAGGACTTAGAAAATCGCCGTACTTCTCTTGCGTTCGTCCTAGACTCTCAAGAGCACGTATCTTTGCTTCCAACTCGTCATACAATGTCGGAAGATCTGTTTTTGAACGTCCGGTGACAGCATTTTTCATAACCATGGTCAGTAGGTCACGAACATAAATTTGTACCAACAAATCATCGCGTCCAAATCTCTCTTTAAGCTGGGATATCGCCTTGGGATAATTCTCCGCCGTTGCAGGGAAACTCTCCACCACTCGAGCTGCTTTCGATTTCGGAACAACAGCTTGCAGGAGGTACTGGAATTTATCTTCATTAGGGATACCTGTATCCTCGTGAATTTTACTAAACTGGCTCCAGAACGTTAAATATTCCTTTACATCCCCATTAAACTTCTTCAGCTCTATTTTTGGTAGCTTGAATTTTCTCGTTTCAAAGCATTCTTTCGTTTTCGGTTCTTTCAAAGAGAGCTGTTCGATTTGCGAGCATAGTTCGGAAAACTTATCTCTATATTCTTCGGCAGACAGAAAATCTTTTTCATACACATTCTCGGCGTCTTTACCTTTCAAAATAAGGTCCGTAATGTCTGTTTGGCACGTCTCGAGGCGCGTAAATTTATCGCCAATTTGCGATTTCAAAACCGAAAGTTCCTTAACATCAGGATTTTCTTTTGAAAGCTCAGCCTCAATTTTGTTCACACAGGCAGTAAACGACACACGAAGCGCTTTCCGTTGTGTTTTAAGCTGTGTCACATCCATTTCAGGCTCAAATTAATCAACTAGCTGCCGAAAATGGCCCCACGTTGGGCGCCAGAAAATATGTAGCGTCACGCTCAGTAACGGAACAACTCAAAATATTGATGCAGGGCTGACATCTACCCGATGTCGTATCTCGACAGATTAATTAAATCTACTGAATAAAACACGGGATGTGACACATAAAGAACATTTACTGAAGCACACAAAAACACAACTACATAGACGAAAGTTACAAGATCAAAAGGCTGAAAAGTAAGAGCATCAACATCTGACGTCAGCTCGCGCTGCTCCTGATTGGCTGGTGAGGCGCTGCCATTCGCAACAATAGGGATACCCTGAACCTGCTTATAAAAATACGTACCATACTATAACACTGTCTCATGAAAAAACAATTCTAGTAGAGCCCGAAATTTATTGAATGTAATTTACCCCTTTAAGTCGTATTGTTCATACATATCTATAATGATTTTATAGAGGTCTTTCAAGTCTATTGAATTATACAAGTCTGTAAAGTCATAACTTTGATATCCTCTACATCTCCCAAGTCCTTCAATTGTTTTATAACTGTGTAACTATTTTAGTACTGTGTAACTATTTTTGTATACACACACACACTCACACACACACACACACACACACACATATATATATATATATATATATATATATATATATATATATGTGTGTGTTTACATTATGTGTGTAATTTACATTATGTGTGTATATATATATATATATATATATATATATATATATATATATATATATATATATATATATATATATATATATATACACATAATGTAAATTATTCTAGGACATCACTTAAGTTTTCACGCGTCATGCAGTACAGTTGATGAAAGTTCAGCGATGTTTCTTCAAATCTGGAACTTTTCCAAGTAGGCGCCCCGTAAATTACGCGCTTTTATCAATTTGCAGATGTTGTGAATACGTGAAGTGTGTTATGAAAACACGGGGCGTTGATTCTGAGATGTTGCATTGAACGTGAAATTCTCATTAAATGGAACTTATTTAATACCTATATGGGGTGCGATTTTAACGAACGAGAACGCATAAACTTTTCTAGAGAATGTTTCAAACAATATATATATATATATATATATATATATATATATATATATATATATATATATATATATATATATATATATATATATATATATATATATATACACACACTAGCATTATTGCCTGGTGTTGCCCGGGTAGATATATAGATATAAAATTTTTCATGCATTCCATCAAAAAAGTACTGGGCTGCACCCCCGCTCTTCATGTTCATCTGGCCAGACAGAATGCGATTAGTGTGTTTCTACTGAAATGATATACAAACTATAAGAAAAAGATAAACTTTGAGCCTACGGACATTCGTCTGATTTTATTGAGAATTAATAACACCGTGTTGAGTGATTTGCACGTTTGGATTGAATAAGTTTACTGTTTAATTACATTTGTTAGATACTGTTTAATTAGATGTAATTAGATTTGTTTGATCCACTGTTTAATTAGAAATAAGATTTATAATTTACATTTGTCTTTATTATTCATTTTTCCCTTAAAAACGCACTTTTTTCCACATCACCCAAGAGGTAAAGTGCAAGATGCGTTATCCCTTTTATTTAATCAAAGTAAGGTGGGATTCCCCATGAAGCCTATTTTCCTTAAACTTGTATGTTTTGTAAGAAATGTTTTGAATCAGGTGTATTACCTGTGAGTAATGTTCTCAAAGGCTCGGCTGGTTCTAGAATTGCAGGCAATTGCACTTTCCCATTACTGCAACATATTCTTGTGATTATCTAGACACTTTTTAGCACCACAGCTGTCACATATGTTCGACATTGATCCAATACTTACGTCATTAGCAGATGCATAATTACATTCAGAATTATCACAAAGATTATCTGGATTTCAAAAAGCAGAGCCAGGAAAGTTGTGTTTATCTGGGGAGCCAGGGCCAAAGGTCATTCCCAAACCTCTTCCTCCCGCGCATTTTAATTTGAACCCCCTCCCGTCACCCCCAGACCAACCCTCTGGTTTGCGGGTGACGGGAGGGGGGCGAAGTGCTTATTTTATTTTTCTTACGTTTAGTGGAGTCGTGGGTCTAAAAAGGTTGAGAACCTCTTTTTTATACAATTTTAGACAATGGCGTTCAAACTAATAGAAATTAATGAAGTTTGGAAAAAAATAAGAAAATTATGAAAAATTAAGTTATGTCCCATGGCCAGTTTTTGGAAGCCTTCTGTTCATCTAAATATATTAATCGTTTGAGGATTATAAAATGGGAAGAAGTTTAAGAATTCTATAGGATTTTCCCCTAAGTTCGCGAAACAGAGTTACCATACAATATGTATTTGAATTATCTATTTCGAAAAATCATATAAGATAAATCATTTAGAGTTTTGGGGTTTTTTAAGCAGTAAGAGGAAAGGCTCTTTAAACAGAGAAACATAACGGCACATAACTTTCATTCCGAACTATTAGTCCATTAGTTATATTAAGACATAAGAAAATTAATGAAATTAATTTTAAAGAATGATTGCCCGGCACTGCACAAGTAGATATATAGATATAAAAGTTTTCATGCATTCCATGAAAAAAATACTGAGCTGCACCCCCGCTGTTCATGTTCATTTGGCCAGACAGAATGCGTTTAGCGCGTTTCTACTGAAATAATATACAACCAATAAGAAAGTAAGAAACTTTTAGCCAGTGGTTTAAGCGGAATCCCTCCTTACTTTGGTTAAATAAAGGGAATAAAGCATCTTGCACTTTACATCTTGGGTGATGGGGAAAAAAGTGCGTCTCTTGGGTGATGTGGAAAAAACTGCGTTTTTAAGGGAAAAATAAAAAAATAAAGGCAAATATAAATTATAAAACTTATTTCTAATTAAAAGTAGATCAAACAAATCTAATTAAACAGCATCTAACAAATATAATTTAACAGTAAACTTATTCAATCCAAATATGCGAATCACGCGTTTTTAATTCTGAATAAAATCAGACGTATAATCAGACGAAGGTGCGAAGGCTCAAAGTTTCTTTCTTTCTCATTGTTTGTATATAATTTCAGTAGAAACGCGCTAAACGCATTCTGTCTAGCCAGATGAACATGAAGAGCGCGGGGGGGGGGGGGGGGTGCAGCCCAGTATTTTGTTGATGGAATGCATGAATAATTATATATATATATATATATATATATATATATATATATATATATATATATATATATATATATATATATATATATATATATACAGTGGATTCTCGATCGATCGTTTTTCCGTATGTGTTGTTCATTTTATCCAGTTCCAACAATCATATTGCTTTGTTATGTTTCCGCATCTATCGTTTTCCCGCATTTATCGTTCATTTCAATCGGTCCCTTGAAAATCGATAGATCGAGATTCCACTGTATATATATATATATATATATATTTATATATATATATATTGACGGTGTTTTTAATGTTATTGGCTGTTTTCATAGTTTGTTATCGAGTTTGTTTTTAAAATATTCGTGAACTAAACATATATGATAGAGATTGATATACAAGGTGCGCCCATAAAGTAACCGATCATTCTTTTATAAATAGGAAAAATATTACTCACCTTCAAATGAATTTATCTCATTAAAAATAATCGCCAAAGGAGTCTATAGAATTTTTCCAACGTTTCTTCAAGTCATCGAAACATTGTTCATAGGCGTTGGAACTAACCGTTGGCAAAATACGCGTAACATTTGATTTAATATCCGAGACGTTTTCAAATCTCTGTCCTTTCATAGATTTTGCATTTTCCGATTACAAAGGTCTTATTCCCCACGAATTTGTTCCTGGAATTAAACAATTAATCAGTATCTTTATGAGGAGGTGCTTTTTCGATTAAGAAACAGGATAAGGCGAGTTAGGAAGGAATTGTTTGATTCTGGGCAATGGTTTCTTTTACACGATAATGGTAGGCCCCATACAGCAATTTCTGTACAACAATATCCTGCTATGTATTCAATTTCAGTGATAACCCACCATATTTCTCCCACCTTATCGCCAGCTGATTTTTTCGTTTTTCCGAAGTTTAAAGTGTCCAGGAAAGGACAGAGATTTGAAAACGTCTCGGATATTAAATCAAATGTTACGTGTATTTTGCGAACGGTTAGTTCCAACGCCTATAAACAGTGTTTTGATTACTTGCAAAAACGTTGGAAAAATTGTATAGACTCCTTTGGCGATTATTTTGAAGGAGATAAATTCATTTGAAGGTGAGTAATATTTTTCTTATTTATAAAAAACTGTCCTGTTACTTTATGGGCGCACCTTGTATCAATGGGCATAATATATGAACGTTACTGGAAATAAAAAAAATATTTTCCTGCAATTTTAGGAATATCTTGCATAGAATAAATATCTAGGTTCTTACACTTTTATTTATTTTTTTTTCATCTTGGGAAATATAAAAAAATAAACAAAAAATTTAGATACTAAATAATTCACAATGCACCTTAATTTATCGTTCTACATTTTTATTAAGAAATTTTATAACCTTTTTTAAATAAAGGAATATACAATACAGGATCAAAGAATCCATACAAAGTCAATTAACGTTTCATTGTTATGGTCGGATTTCGGTGTTTTTTAACGAATTTACTTTTAAAATATTCAGGAAATAAACATTCTATAAACAGTTATATATCGATTGATTTATGAATGTTACTGCTAGAAAGTTTATTTTTTCTATTAGTTTTAGAAAAGTTTTGCATAGATTAAATATCTAGGTTTTTACATTAGAATTTTTTTCAATGTGGAGATTATAAAACAACTAACAATAAATTTTAGTGTCTGAATAATTGAGAATACACTTTATTTAGGTCAATACATTTTCATAGCGCAAAATTATAAAGGTTTTTTTTATGAGAAAAAAAAGAATATAAAATACAAGATTAAAGAATCCGCATTAAGTGAATTAATGTTTTATTATTATTCACGTATATCATTGCTTTTTAACGAGTTTATTTTAAAAATATTCGGGAACTAAACACCTTATAAATAGTTAAATATCGATAGATAATCAGAAATGAACGTTACTGTAAGGAAAAATATTTTGCTAGCAATTTTAGGAACATCTTGCTTAGAATAAATATCTAGGTTGTTACATTTATATTTTTTTAATCGTTGGGAATATAAGACAATAAACAAAAAATAATAATAGCGACTAATTACTTCGGGATAAAAATTTTTTATGGCTATACATTTTCACTTGGCAAATTTATATAAAGGTTGTTTTTTATGGAAAACAAAAGTATATACAAAACAGGATTAAAGAATCCACATTAAGTCAATTAATGTACATTTTTTTTCTTTTTTTGCGTCTTTATAAAGCTATGTTGCTTCCAGAGGATTACTATAATTAATCGTCTTTAATTTGTTCGTTAAGTGCACCACGTCAAACAGTCCAATCCTTTAATTTTATTTTCTCTAATCTGTTTTCTTCACATATCCTTTTTTCTTGGGAAGAGGGGAATTCCAGTGCAAAAAGCTAGGATATTTTTTCGCTCTTTTGCGTTATCAGAGTTAATCCGTGTAAAAATTTCCCCTTCTTATGGTTGACTGTATTTATTTTTCTATTTATTTCCATTAATTTTTCGTAATGAGAATATTGGCATCAGCTGTTAAAATAGTTGTTTTTTTTTATTTGGTACTAGAAATCTACACGCTTTCTGATTATTTGTAGCGTTATTTTAGAATTGCAATAGTTATTTTTTAGGGTATAATTTATATTATGCTAATCCAAATGTGATATTTTTAAAAAAAATTTACAATGGTTGTAGTCTATACTTAAAAAAAATCACAATGTTTTATAGAAAGAAATCAGTAATTTTATTTTTGATAATTAACGTAAAAGAAAGGTTTTATCCTATATAAAAACTTTTATGTGTTATTGTTAAAGCGTAATTCCTTTTTTGGACCACATAATTGCTTTGTTACTAAAGAGATAACCCCAATGATAGTAGAATCTTTAAAAAAAAAAAGAAATGGTATAGTTCTTCAATTAAAACTACTACTTTGAAGATTGCATAAACTTTAAAATAATTTTCTGAAAATTACATTATTTTCATTTTTTGACTCTCACATTTAATTTGTTATATTTTTCTCATTTCAATTAGTTCTTCACCCAGAATATATATATATATATATATATATATATATATATATATATATATATATATATATATATATATATATATATATATATATATATATATATATATATATATATATATATATATAAATGATGTGAATGTGGCAAATACATTTTGATGTGTTATTTAATGTAATTTTAAGTAAATTTTTGTGAATAATAAGGTATAATGTTTAAAGTAGAGTTTAATTGCTTGCAATTTGATAATTATAGAAAGGAAGAATTTATGCTTTGAAAATTAATGTTTTGGGTCTGAACTTTGCAATTTTTGATTTTAATAAGTTATGACAACATTATTTATGGAGACTTTCAGTTTGTGTCACTATGAACAAATGAATTGAGAAATTAACTGTTTACTTTAGAACTCTAATAGTGAACTATTTGGTGGTCTTCTCATACCTAACTTTGAGGTATAAATAACACGATCAGCGAAGGTGAACAACGAAAATGTGTGTATGTTTTCAGAGTTTTTGAAATTTGTGTCCTGAATTATGATGTACCAGGTACTTGAAGAAATTTGACGGTAAGAAGTTTTATATTGATGTGTTTGTGTTTTAGTGTTATAAATTGTATAAGTTTGGTACCATATAATTTTGTAAACTTTTCGAGGAAGGGAGCAAATGTTACATAGGTGGTGTTTGTTAGTTTGTTTTTTTTTGGAGGAGGGAGCGTATGTGATAAAGCGCCTTCGATTTTAAAGAAAAATGTATTTTATTTTGTAAGTAAGCTAAGGTTTTTCGAAGGCTCTCTATCACATGTTTGTAAGTAATTAGAAATCCGCCTTTTGATGTTCTTTGATGCTAGTTAGGAAGCGCGGTCTGTGTGGGAAAGCGAGTGTAATTGGCCTAGACGCTGTAGGGGGTATTGGTTGTCGTAGACGAAAATTTGCATCTGGCGCCTTTTTTGACTTTATACGACAATGACTATTGTGAGCAAATTTTATGAGATCGTTGCGTGGGGTCTGCGGTAAAGAGCACGTAGTGTTGAAGTGTATGGTCCGCGATGACATTTTGTAGGGCGTGATTTTTGGATAAGTTATCCAATAAATGTTAAAGTGAAGCTGAATGGTGGAGTCTTTGGGGCTTTCGTGAATGGTTATAGGTGTTTTAAAGAGGCGTGGACGGCGTTATGAAGAAAATGAATAAATTGAGGACTTAAGGTTTTTTCGACGATTCACTTTGCGTGCCAGTCCGGTTTCCCTTCTCCCGGGTGCTTAGGCATCGCGGGTGATGACGGGTTGTTTTTCAACTGTAGATGATTTAAGTTGAGGTTTCCCGAGGGTTGTTCCGGTGAGATAAATGATTGCTGTCTTCATCGACAAATAAATTAAAATGTGGAGAGCATTTGGAGTCCTGTTTGAGTCTTCGCGGTTTCCTGACTTCATGTTCCGGTTTTCAATCATGGTTGCTGCCTTCACCAACAAATAAATTAAAGTGTGGAGAGCATTTGGAGTCCTGTTTGAGTCTTCACGGTTTCCTGGCTTCATGTTCCGGTTTTCAATCATGGTTGCTGCGTTCACCAACAAATAAATTAAAGTGTGGAGAGCATTTGGAGTCCTGTTTGAGTCTTCACGCTTTCCTGGCTTCATGTTCCGGTTTTCGATCATGGTTGCTGTCCTCACCTAGAAAGCAGATAGAGGAAGTATGAAGTATTTTGTGCCGAGTTTTTGGAGTCCTGTTTTTGAGTCGTCCCGCAGGAAAGGGAGCCCCCATGCCTTATGGTTGCATCGACGCCCGTCTCCCGTGCGGTTAGCATCAAATTGAGTGAGTTTTAAATCATTTTGTATCGTTTAGACCCAACCTTGAATTTAAGTGTTGTAGTGCGAAATCGTGGTGTGTGTTTTTGAGAGTTTAGCTTTAGGAGGGATTTTAATGTCTTCGGTAGAATAAATAATCTTATGCTCCCTGAATCGTAAAGGTATAGTTTAAATATTGAAGTACGTGTTTTAGATTTTGATTTTAGAAGAAATAATGAGGGACTTTTTGATATGAATAGTTTGAATATTAAGATTTAAATAATTTTGTTTCTTTATGTGATCTTGTAGATAGACGATGTTGTAAATAAATTAGTTTTTTTTTGTAAATAAAAAATTGGTGTCAGTCATCTTTACTCTTACAGTTTCTGATAAAAGTTATCTACTACTTTTTAGGAGTTTAGGTTTTGTCACTCTGTTCGTTAGCCATAATACGTCTTGAGCTTTGGGTTAAAAATAAATATCAAAACACAACGCACTCAACTATCCATTTTATATAAAATAAATAAATGTACTACCCCAATTAAATCACGCCCAAATAAATAAATAAGTTTAGACGTTGTGGCGACACGACAACTATATTCTAAAAAAATTCTGGGCCCTAGGCTTGTTTTTTAAGTAATACGAAGCACTTTCATAAACACCAATAATATTGATATGTGTTTCGATTATTTTGATAACCACCTGCATGTGTATATATATATATATATATATATATATATATATATATATATATATATATATATATATGGTTTAGTAATTAATATTTATCTGAACTTATGTGATATCTGAATTTTATTTTCAATTTATAATAAGAAATATTTTTTTCTGATATTAGTGTCTGGTAAAGTACTACAAATGCCGTGGTAGCCTATTGGTAGCGTGTCTTCTTTCAGACCCGATGCGGTTCGAATCCCGAGAAGCACCGTTATATACCGTCGGGTCTAGGTCAGATATGGGTACGTTAATCCGTAGATCCGTAGCCCGTAGATCCGTTAATTCCCTCATGAGGTCAGAGAGGCTGGGAGAGGGCACAATCCCTCCTGACGTCATCCCTGGGGATGCTCCGTCAAAAATGAGGTTGCAGTTAGCCGAGTCGACTCTGACCCATTTGGTGCTAAAATAATCCGGTGCCGCGATCCTGTGCCCGCAAAGTTTATATGAACCTGGTCTAGGACTTCTGGCCTGGGGACATTACCAACAGCAGCAATAGCAATTTAGACCGTTGATAGTCCATGATGGTTTCGAGGTTCACCAACATCGCATTGTGTTGGTTGATTCTCCAGCTTTCCTTTTATGTTCTTCCTAACAACAAATTACAGTTAATTACTTGGATGAGTGAATTGCATCAACTCATTTAATTGCGTTATTTAAAAGTATTGGAAATCTCGTCGTATGATGACTTGTGGTCAGTGGACGGGCAGTTCTAAAATAAATTTTTGGAACGAAGTTCTTTTACGCGGCCTACAGTAGAGTGAACTGGCAGAAATCGTCACGTAAAGAAAAAGCATTATGCCCCTTCATCTAATCTCGGTGCGAATGTATTTAACTAATCACTTCAACTTGATGTTCTATGTATGGCACAGTGGTAGAACACGCTGCTCCTAAACTTTGGTCCCCGGTTCGATCCCGGTGGATACGTTTAATGTAAATAATTCTAAATATTTGAATTTTATTCTTTTAATTCTTATTATAATTTTAATTTTACGTATTTGAAGGGGGCTTAATTTTTATATTATTATTTACTGCTGAGCACATATTTTCTGATGCACATATCTTGCTACTGGAGGTAAAATCGTTCGACTATGGCACTCCAAGAATCTTTATATACCTCGCTACCATGCCCCCTCCAGGCAACCTTTCGCTAGCTTTCTCTTTCTCTCTGTCTTTTTCTATTATATCTGGTTGTGTGTGTGTATGTGTTCGTGCGAGTATCGAGATTCGAGCATCAAGCATTGTGACCGGTCAGCTGTATAACCTCAATTCTAAACACGCGTAAATATTATTTAAACTTATTTATCCATCGATCTTTGTTAGAATATACTGAGGGAGGTTCTAAATTACTTAACCAAAATTTTCATAAACTTTCACTCATATTAGCTGGAGACTTCAACTTTAAATTCAATCATAAAGAAAAATTTGAAAAGCTTACATCTTTTTTATCAGGTAAATTTCATTTAAGTATTAATAATGACCCAGCGAAATTCACAATGAAATACTGTATAACCGTTGATGCTGTATTCTCGAGATACTTGGATAAAATTTTAAACATATGCCAAATAATATATCAAATAATCTCAAACATATGCATCTTATTATAGTTACCATGAGCCAATAATTACCATGATACAATAAAATGATAAAATTTTAAAATATATTTTTATTATTTGGAATTTTTTATATTTAATTTATAATTCACTATTTTATGTTTGAGTTTTAATAAATGACTATTTATCCTAAAATATTAAAAGAAATTTATTGATTTAAATCCTTATTTTACATTTTTGATTTGAAAAAAATGATAAAAAATAAAAATAAAATATACAAATTAGAGAGAGTGAGAGAGAGACAGTAAGTTGGTTGGTTGAATAAAAGAGGGCTGCGCTTTTTGGCGTAACAAAAATATACTAATATAATCAATAGAAATCTTCATATTAAATCACGTTTAGAGTTCAAAAATAACGTAAAGAACTCCGTTCTTGACGGGGGTCCCCCGACAATTTTTTTTTTTTTGAAGTGCGTGAACGCACTGAATATGTTAAGTAATAGAAGGTAACAGCTTTCCGATTTGGTGTAATAAACTCAATAAATCGTCTATTTATTTTTAAAATATTCCTATTATATAGTATTCTTAACTCAGAGTGCTAATACATAGTATAATGTCATACCATAAAGTAGATATTTTCAAACGAGGGATTACTACTTTGTTTTTGTCTGCGTATGATCTACAGCTTTAATGCATAGAGAATGTACCTTAAACAAGATATAACATCATTTAAAGATTTTCAGAATAGCTGACATAAAGTGTATTGCAAACACAGAAACAGAGGAATTTCACTAAACATGTGAATGACAATTACATAATAAATACTTCTTCAATTCTACAATAAAGGAAAACCTCTTATATTTATTGTGATGTTGAAGAATTAGTACGAAATAAACTACTGAAATGATTTTTATTACGAAATAAACTACTCCGATGAGTTTCATTTGGCAATAGAAATTATCTGAAAACTTTTATTTTCAATGATTTATGATCCATCACACATATTACCTCATAGTTTGGGGCTCCAACATATTGTGCTTAAAATTATTGATTAGTTTATTGTGATTAAATTAGTGATTTATGTTTTGTGTTTAAGGGGACACGAAACTTTCAACCTCTGTTTTTTATTCTCGATTTTTAAATCTATATACAAAATGAGGACAATTACTATTCTTTTTTTACCACATTGAAAACCCTTAGAATTCAAAATAAGGATTTTTTGGGCAGAATAAGGCTTGTTTTTTTTTTAATTTTTTTCAAAAATTTGAGCATTATTCAAAATGCTCCAAGCGCATTCTATATCATTTAAAAACCTCAATTTTATCGTAGGATTACGTTCCTCATTAACGGTCCCCCGGAAAGAAAAGAAAAATTCAGAGTCCATTCTGTGTCACGAGTTATAATTTTGGCAGACATACTAAAGAATATAGTACAGTTAATATTGTACAGTTTGAGCTACGGAATACATTCACATTAAATACAACGGTTAATGTATGGAATTAATGCCGAAAGAAAAATTAAATAACATCTATCTATCTATCTATCTATATATATATATATATATATATATATATATATATATATATATATATATATATATATATATATATATATATATATATATATATATATATATATATATATATATATATAAAAGAGCTCGTCTGTTTGTTTGTCCGCTATAGAATCATAGACTGTTTTACCGACCGGCACCAAATTCGGCACAGTTAATGTTTAGGACCCGAGAAACTTAAATCAGCAGAAACGAAGATTGGGGCTCAATTAGTTTTTTTAAATTATTTTTTAATGATTTGTTGTGCCCCTAAGAGGTGCGAGTACCCCCTGTGGATACAGACAGTTCCACACAACATGTTATCAGTGAAATCCGAACCTATCCCCCGCGCTGTTATTATCAACCCCTCTTCACCCGCGCAGGGAAGAGGGGTGCGCGGAGGATGAGAGCTTCATGGTAATAAGCTTTGGCCTTGCCTAACTGACTGACTGACTGACAGATAACACACAGTCCAAACCGTTGGACATACAGAGCTGAAATTTTGCATGGCGATTCTTCTATAGTGGAGTCTCTTGTAGAGGGGTAAACTAAGAAAGATTTTTGAAAAATTCTTGAATTTTTTAAAAATTAAATTTTTAAGCTGTTTTTCTAATTTTTTAAAGTTTGCATTTAAAATGATAATCCGAGGGTTGTAAAATTTATATCACAATAAAGATCATAAAAATTCCTTTAAATCTAAATCTTTTTCGAATCTTTACCTCCCTTTTCTGATTTTTGGTGAATTTTTAAAGATAAATTTTTAGAAATTAATTTATGAAATGCTCATCACGTGATTTCTTTTCTTTTTTGTGATACTTTAAATTAATTTTGCGTTACGTGCATAACAACGAAATAAATTGACAAAAGAAATATTAAAATACGGTAAAAGATAAAATTTAACCACTAGACTAACTGAGATGGGAGTTTTTTAAGAATGCAGTTCAAATTAGTATGTTTTAACACAACTTTCGCGGCTCTGCTTTGTGTCCTTTGTTATTTGCAGTTTTTCTCATAGCTTGAACCGATTTAAAATTTGCTTTTTCTACGGTTTTTGGCCTTAGGAAAATTAAAAACCGAATTACAATTTCATTTTTCAATGGTTTGTAGCCTTGGGAAAATTAATAACCGATACGGTTTTTCGCCTGTCGACAGTAAAAAACAGAATAACCAAAGTAAGGAAAATAGGCTTCATGTGGAATCCTGCCTTACTTTGTAAATAAAGGGGATAATGCATCTTGCACTTTACCTCTTGGGTGATGTGGAACAAACTGAGCTTTTAAGGGAAAAATAAATAATAAAGGCAAATATAAATTATAAAATGTATTTCTAATTAAACAGTGGATCAAACAAATCTAATTAAATCTAATTAAACAGTATCTAACAAATATAATTAAACGGTAAACTTATTCAATCCAAACGTGCGAATCACTCAACACTGTGTTATTAATTCTCAATAAAATCAGACTTATAATCAGACGAAGGTCCGCAGGCTCAAAGTTTCTTTCTTTCTTATTGTTTGTTTATCATTTCAGTAGAAACGCGCTAAGCGCAATCTGTCTAGCCAGATGAACATGAAGAGCGGGGGGTGCAGCCCATTATTTTTTTGATAGAATGCATGAAAAATATATGTACGACGATAAATGTTATACAATTGAAATAAGAAAAAAAACAAAATATGTATTTATAAAAATATCGTAAGGGATATTTTTATAGATAAAATAATGTAGAATAAAATATTCAAATTAAATCTAATAAGACATACTAAAGAATGAGGTACAGTTTGAGGATCATATATCTTACTGTATTTTAATATTTTTTTTGCATAATGTCCAATCGTCTGCCGCATTAGCAAGAAAATGAAAATCTTTTTTGTCTATTTAGTTGTTATGCACGTGACGATAAATTTATCTGAACTGCCAAAAAAGAAATCACGTGATCAATATTTAATAAATTAAATTCCGAAATTTAATCTTTAAAAATTCACGAAAAATTAGAAGATAGAATTAAAGATTCGTAAACGATTTCATTTTAAAGGAATTTTCATGATTTTTCTCGTGATATAAATTTTATAACCCTGAAATTATTATTTTAAATGCAAACTTAAAAAAAGTTACACAAACAGCTTAAAAATTTAATTTTAAAAAATCTAAGAAAAATTTTTCAAAAATCTTTCTTAGTGCACCCCTACACTATAAAAAGAATCGTCATGCAAAATTTCAACCCTTTAGGTCCAGCGGTTTGGTCTGTGCGTTGTATGTCAGTCAGTCAGTCAGTCAAATAGTCAGATCAGTTACGGAACTGTTTTATATATACAGGGTGGTTCAAATAAAAGTATCCCTGAACTCTACTAATAAAGTTAATTACTGACACCTAGTATTCTTTCCTTTCTTCGTACAGTCATGTTTCATTTTCCTTACCTTGATCCGATCGCAGCGCCTCATTCGCACCTAGCGGTCTTTGTTGGAACTAATTTTTTTTCCCACCAATCAATTTCCCATGGCCTGATATGTATACCCTCCAAATATGAAGACGTCACTTCCACTGCTTTTTTCGCCAGGGCGTCCCAAACAGGGATACTTTATTTTGAACTACCCTGTATATATAAATATATATATATATATATATATATATATATATATATATATATATATATATATATATATATACATAACACATATGAGGTAAGCGACAATAAGTAGTCCTTCGTTATTAATCCGTGGTAGTTTCGTTAGAAGTGACTACCTGATTTTTTTTTTAATTCATTGCACGATGCTTCAAATTTTTTAAACGAAGTACATTTTACAAAAGCTTCCATTTCAATGTTTTTTTTTCTATCTGGAGGACACCATTGATCGTTTGAATTACAACCGTTGACGAGCTGAAGTAGAACCTGTTTCTTTTAACCCGAAGGTCGATATTCAACGAACATAGCTATTCCCACCTATGTGAAGTGTTATTTTCAATTGGTTTCTCACCAAAGGGATAAAAAAAATCCATTTGCTCCACTGCTGCGGAATGACCTGCGAAGTATAGTCTGATTCAATTACGCAATCTCAATTTTACAGATAGTAAATTTGCAGAAGAGAGCTTAACACAGTACTTTGAATGGGGCAATTATTTCCGGCACTTTCTAAATCAAAATAAAACGCTCTTATCGAATGCTATGAAATAGACATTTTTTAAAAAACGTACAGAAAAACTGACATAATTATAGTTTCATTTTAGCACACGGCTTGTAACATACATACGCTTTTAAAATGTTATTAAAGAATAAATGTTCAATAAAATATCGAATTTTTTCCCTCAAAATTGGCATTCATTTATTATAAATCAGTGATTCCCAGTCGGTGTACCGCGGCACTTTACGGTGTCGTGAGATCGACTAAGGAATCGGTGAGTATTTTTTAGGGTTAAACAAAACAATATTAGCAGAGCCTTCTTCAAATAATTATTTAGTTAATATCAAGCGTTTGTTCTCTAAGCAATAGTCGCAAATCTCGCATTAATAGATCAAATGTGTTCCATTACTGTGAGACTTGCCAATTTTATTGTAGTCTTCTACAGATGGAGTACAAAATAATACGAACACCTGTGAAAAAGTATGACGTATTTCATACCTGCAGTACAGCCGCTCCACCTGCAACAGAAGTCTGCCACCTTGTGAACGTGAAGAGGAAGGTATCAGTCTCTCAACAGCAGTCATCTACGTTGCATGCTTCTATCAAACTGTCTGTGATAAGTTGAAATGTCAGATCTGTCAGAGTTCCAAAGAGGAATGATAGTTGGAGCGCGTTTAAGTGGAGCATCGGATACGGAAACAGCAAACCTCTTGGGGTTTGCAAGGAGTACGGTATCAGCCGTTATGACAGCGTACACGAAAGAGGGTAAGACGACGTCTTCAATGCACAACAGTGGCCGAAAGTTCAAGCTTGCTGATAGGGATAGATGGGTCTTGAAGCGCATAGTAGCCCGAAAGCACAAGCAATCGTTATCCGAGATAACATCCGAAATGAACAGTCATCTCCAGGACCCCGTTTCAACAAAAACTGTCAAGAGGGAACTTCATGCTGCGAACATTTATGGCAGAGTGGCAATACGTAAACCCTTGGTGACAGCAACTAATGCTTTCAAGCTACGCCAATGATGCAGATATCACAAAGGCTGGTCCCCACAGCAGTGGCAACATGTAATATGGTCAGATGAATCGTCATTCACCCTATTTCAGATGACCGGGCGTGTTTTTGTCTGGAGAACGCCCAAAGAAGCGTTTCATCCTGAATGCCTCTTGCCGACTGTGAAGCATGGGGGTGGCTCTATTATGGTATGGGGTGCGATATCTTGGCGTGGTCTTGGGCCACTTATTATTCTGCATGGGAGGATCAAATCCAATCACTATTTAATCGTTCTAGGGGATCATGTCCATCCTTTTGTCCAGACTGTATTCCACAGATCGACCGCATTTTCAAGACGACAACGCCCCTATCCACACTGCTAGGTGTGTTCAATAATGGTTCGAAGAGCATGACGATGCAGTTGAACATCTCACCTGGCTCCCTCAGTCTCCGGATTTGAATATTATTGAACATTTATGGCAATATTTGGAGTCCAAACTTCGTTCCCGATTTCCACCTCCATCCGGACTTTCGGAATTAGAGACTGCTCTGCAGTAGGAATGGCTTAATATTCCTTTAAATATTGTCCATGACCTTTATGCATCTATCGCACGTCGCATTAAATACTTCATTAAAAGGGTGGTCCAACCCCCTATTAATAAAGATTTTCCATTATTTCACAGGTGTTCGTATTATTTTGTCCACCATCTGTAGTTTAATACTACGCTGACTGGCATTCTTTTATTTTAAATAAGTGATTCCCAGTCGGTGTATCATGGCACTTTCGGGTGAGATCGTCTAAGGGATCGACGGGTATTTTTTACCGATAAACAAAACAATATTAGTGGGGCCTTCTTCAAGTAAATATTTAGTTGATATCAAACATTTGTTCTCTAAGCAACAATTGCAAGTCTCATTTTAATGGATCAAATCTATGTGTTCCATTAATGAGAGACTTACTATTGCAGTATATTGCATTACTAATGCAGTCTTCTAGTTCAATACTACACTGAATAACATGGCTATTTTTGAAACTGCATAATATATTCTGTTCTGGTTTTTGTTACTTATATCTTTCAATAAATAATTAAAATCAACAGTGGAGTGAGTATTAATTTGAATTTAAATTCCACACGTTCCTGATATAAATTCCTCTTTGATTTAATATTTAAAAAATAGAAAAATCTAAAATACTAACAATTGTGCATTTCCAAGGGTTCCGCAAACATTAAAAGATTGGGAAACCTCATTCTAAAGCAAAAAACCATTAGTAGAGCCATCTTAAGATAAATATTACGCTGATTTGAAATCTTTGCGTCTAAGCACCAATTGCAAGTCTCACATTAATGGATCAAATATATATGTTCCATTCATGTGAGACTTGCTATTTTTAATGTGGTCTTCTAGTTTAATACTACACTGAATCCCATGGCTAGTTTTGGAACTGCATAATATATTCTGTTCTGTTTTTTGTTATTTATATACTTCATTAAATATTTAAAATCAGCAGTGGAGTAAGTATTAATTTACATCTAAATTTCACATGTTCCTGGTATAAATTCCTCTTTGATTTAATGGTTAAAAAAATTAAAAATCTAAAATACTAATAAAGGTGCTTTCCCGAGGTTGTCATAAACATAAAAAGAATGGGGAAAAAAGGGCCTCGTTTTAAACATCAAATTGTCCATTCTGATAATCATCTCATGGCCCTATAAAAATATTGTATGTATGAAGTTTGGAACTTTTTCCCCACCTAACGTTTACCATAGACATTCACATGGCTACAAACTGCATGCAATAATGCTTGAAAGTCATTATAAGTTAATATAAAAGCGCAAAGTTGCCCTTCTAGATCAAATCCCACTTCGACATTGATCAGGAACCGTCTGTGCAGTAAACTTGAGACGAGACTAGGAGTTGGCTACTCCACTGATGCATTACAGTGATCACGTACACAGTATCGTAAACAGTACGTAAGTTATTAGCAAAATATCTGACTGCATTGTAAAGCTGGAGAAGGGGTATTCGATAGTCCTTTGTAAATAATGTGTTGTATCTTACATGGGATGCGATATGTGGGCTTTGATACCTACCAGGACAAAATGTCACCAGAAAACCTCACTATGCCATTGTGACGAAATACAAAAAAAAAATTATCATTGCTTTTCCCAGTGTAACAGCTCGGAAGATATTAGTGAAAACATTCCAGAGGGATCCGAAACATGGCCACTGGCCAAACTTTACAATTGTTACTATAATTGAAAAATAATGGAGAAAATAGTACAAGGTCTTATTAACCTTCAATATATATATATATATATATATATATATATATATATATATATATATATATATATATATATATATATATATATATATATATATATATATATACAGAGGCTGTTTACACATTTTTTAGACGATGTATATTGTATTCACAAAACTAAATTACATAAAATTCTTGTGTTTTAAATGTTCTATTTGACATCCCTGATTCTGAACTATCTTTCGACACCGCCATTTCCAGGATAATAATGCCTTTTGAAGTGTCAGAAGAGGTATTCTATCCCATTCCTCCTGGACAGCTTTCCAGAGTCCTGAAAGGGTTTTGGGACGACGTTTGGATAATGCAGATTATAAAAGCCCGAAAGCCCAAAAATCCATAGGTGATACATCGGGAGATTTAGTAGGGATATCAGTGAAGGGTATGGCCTTGATACCAGTTTTTTGATCCCTTTCTTTTAGGAAATTTACAGTGGATTTTGATGTGTGACTGCTAGCTTTGTCCTGATGGAGTCTCACAGATTGATGGCACTGTGGGTAAAGCGATGGTATTTCATTCAGAAAAATTGGCGATAAAATATGTTCCTGATAGTATTTGGAGTTAATCTTGACATTTTTTTCCACTCTCTTTATTTTTAACTTGCCATTATAAGAAAAACCAGCAACAATCATGAATCACTTAGAAAAACTTTCTTTCGATTCTTTGAACCATGTACTTAATTTTTTTTCTCCCCTTTTATGATAATAAATGGATCTTTTTTTGTTGCAATCATTTAAATACACCCATGTTTCATCTATTGTGACAATTGTTTTCCATTTTTCTTTGGTTAAGTGTTTCTCATATAGAATTCTGCAGCGTGTCCTGCGTTCAGCGATGTGATTTGGAAGAAGACGATGCACATTGCGTTTTTTCCCTTTCTTAAGATTTAAATCAACGTTTATCAATTTGTTTACAGTTAACATCGAGCATTTTAATGATTTTCAACTGTCCTTTGACTAGAGGGATTTTCTTTTAACATTAAACAACGTACCTTTGCAATAGTCGAAGATGTCCGTTTTTTCCTTGGATACTTGTTTGGAATTTTTGTCCCACTTGAGGCTCCAATTTGATGTTTTTTTTTTCCTTTCTTGTTGACGATATTACCTATCGACGCTTTAGATATCACAAAGCCATGACTCTCACATCGTTTTTGGATAACAGAGTATGCATATTTCTCTTCGGGAAGAGCATAAATGTAGCCTTCGAACCACTGCTTTGTTAAAAACGCCATTTTGAATAAAAACAAAACTTTCAAGCCGTAGACGATAATTTTGACTTTTAAAAACATAGTACAATTGCAATTATTTCTTTTGCAGCAAACGATTTTTTATTACCGCTTACCAAAATCGTCTAAAAAATGTACGAACAGCCTCTGTATATATATATATATATATATATATATATATATATATATATATATATATATGGAAGCAGGCCGGACGATTATCCGTGGTACGCCACAAGTCTGTTTTCTGTAAGATTGTTCTGGCACAGGTTTTGGTTTTGTATACGTTAACTGGATGCGGCGGTTATGGTCCTGGCGGCTGTGGTGGTATGGTACGAAAGCTGGGGTGGTCCTTTCAAAGCTTTCACCAGATAGAGGAGCTAAAGTTTTTTCTACCTTCCCTCTCAAAATGGCTTCAATAGCTTGCAGACCGGCCTGTGGCTCTTCTATTTGATGTGCAATGTATCGTTGAATTTCGTTACGGACGATTTTATGAATTAAGGGATCACAGGACCTTGAAACTCGAAAAATGACTGTAAATATGGTCTAATTCTAACCACAAAAACTCAAATAATATTAGAAAAAGAAATTTTCTTTCTTTATACATATAAAGTACATATCTTTAAATATGTCATATATAAAAATGGAAACTATAAATCTATAAATAATTTTCAAATTAGTAGTTTAGAATTTTATATAATTAACTGCTGATTAAAAATCATAAAGTGCTGCGCGCACCATAAAATTGAAATGTATGCTTACAGAAAATAATTAATGGTCAGAATACACTTTTAATATATTTACCTATAATGTAAAACCAGAAAATTGTAATAAATGTTATTTAAATTTAAAATTGAGCAAGAAATTTGAAAATTTCCAAAAATTTCCCAATTTTTTTCATAATTTTCCCCCATAGAAAAAAAAATTATTCTAAAATTATGCAATTTTCTGGTTTTAAAATGTATAGTACCATGAAATATACATATTAGTGCAGTTTTATTAGTTTCCTATAGATAGTTTAAAAGGGATACTGCGCTCAAACTCAAAATTCAGCAATTTGAGAAAATTGAAATTAAAGTTTCATTACCACTTTCCTCCAATGTAGGGTAGGTGGGGGCAAAGGTTTGCAGTTTTGAGTTTTGGGTTTTTTACGGGCCTCCGTTAGATCCTATCGCCCCAAAAAGTCACTTGTATTGTAGTTGGGTATCCCCTCTACCTTCTATAAAATAATGAATTTTTTCCCGAAATATTTAGTCACCAAACTTCTAATTTTACCAAAAGACCTGTTTGCGAACCTTTGCCCCAATCGGTGGGGCAAAGGTTCGCACTGCAAACCTTTACCCCACTCGTTGGTTTCTTACTGGATAGGCATCGAAAATCACAAAAAGAGTTGTCTAAATAATTTTATTTCACATTTTGTAATCTTTTTAAAGGTGTTACATATATAGAAAATCACAAATTGAACAGGTTAATCTCAATAAATTTTTTCTTAAACTAAATAACTTCAAAATGATATATCAACTATTAACACAGAAAGTTGAATCTAACAAAGAAATTCACAAAATGAAAAGGGGTTAATCTCAATAATTTTTTTCTTAAACTAAAGAACTTCCAATTAAAATATCAACTATTAACACTATCGCTATATTAAATCTTAGGCTTTACTCATTCTTTTAAAACCCGTAAAAATTAAGCAAATTAAGGGGATGGGGGACATTACAAAGCAATTTTTGAAATTTTTACCTCAGAGATATGAAATTGGGCATAAATATTCATTAAAGTAAAACTATTTCAAACACCTTATAAAATTTTATAAATATTTAAAATTTTATTTTTTATATTTAAAAAATTGAAATTTTTATTATGTTTTTTAAAATGCTCCTTGCGAACCTTATCCTTTAACCTTATCCTTAATTTTGCATTTAGATTGATTATACATTTTGATCAGGGTTATGTTTTGATTTGTGCTTTCGTTGAATAATTAATTTTTAGAAAATATTTTTATGCTTGTACTCTGAATTCTCGTGAAATTTTTGTACTTTTCCACGCTTAAGTTAAACTTTGATAATCTGAATGATGTCTAAACCTCAAATGGATACATAACTTTATTTTAATGTATAAGAGGAGTCTTTGTAATAAATTTTATAAAATTTCGTCAAAAATTGTGACGCAAGGCGCGTTTCAAAGACTTGCAAATCTGGAAATTACTCATTTAGAGTTTTTTTCCCTAACCAGACCTTCGAAGCTTATAATGTCTTGTAACAACATTTAATTCCTTTATCTTGTAAAATAAGTCTTTGTTCAGAGCTATTTTATTTTTGTGTTGTAATAATTTATTTTATTTTTAATTTATGGATTTTCAAGCATTTAAAAAAAAAAATTTCTGATTAAAAACAGGCAGTTTTTATCAAAAACCATAATTTTTTTTTCAAATTACAAAAATGTCAATTCCCATTAATAATAAAAGACGTTGTTAATAAAGATTCCTAATGAAAAAAGGACATGAAACAAATGTTAATAGTTAGAGCGGCAAAGGTTTGCAGATGGGGCAAAGGTTTGCACTGCGAACCTTTACCCCATGACTCCTGCAAACCTTTACCCCATTTCGTGCTGGTTCTGTTTCTGCAGAATGGACGCCACTGTATTTGAGTTAACCCAAAACTTAAGGTAGGATTTGAAAGGTTATTTACCACCCTAACATGCGAAAATAAGCCCAAAACAGTTCGTGAGTTTGAGTGATGCTCAAAATTACTCAAAAGTTGCAAAAAATTACATTAAGAGAGACGAAAATAAACTTACCTCATTTTCTCTGCGAAAGGGGGTCTTAACTCCAACATTTTTTACGAGGCAACTGACTGGAAGTAGAGGAATGCATTGCCTACCCTATTCTTCCTAAAACTCTTCCCGGTCATTTTAAAATGTATGTGCGAAACTTTGCCCCATGCGAACCTTTGCCCCCACCTACCCTATATATTCCTGACAATAACTAAAATGCCCCAGAAGCATAAACTAATCCTTCTTTTATTTTATTAGATTCATCGATTTTCTTTTTTTCTCTTCTCTTAGAAAATCCGGGCCTCTAAACTGTTCCTTAGAGCTCACTTCTCTGCAAATTTAATGCGAGCTTTATCAGCTTCTTTCACAAATGTTTTGCTATGAACATCCACTACGAGGTCTAATTTTTCTATTATGGATAATATTGCCTGATTCCCATCATTATAGTTCGCAATGGCTGAATTAACTGCAATTTCTACAATTTTTCTTGCAGAATTCGTTGTTTTAGGGCAAATCATCCAAATAAGCGCATTCAACGACTCATTCGTATTCTGCGTTCGACCACCAATGCATCTCTTTAGTAAATCAGGATGAGACAGGTCTTTGAAGACACGCTTTATGATATCCATAACTGCTTCAGTTATTGATTTCCTGTGAATCTATATCTATACCACTAGCCACAGCTTTTTTGTATGGGCACCAAGATTCACTTCCATCCAGGAAAAAATTATGCGTTTCTTGAAGATGCAGAAAAATTCATATCTGCATCAACACACTCACTGTTCGTATGCTGATTGCCATAAAACTTATTTCTTTTATTTTTTTCAGTCTTTGACCAGATGCTCTCTTACTAGTATTCATTTTTATCTATTAAAACAAAATTACACAAAATAATTCATGGAAATCACAGTATAAAGTTTGTAATACGTAGAGAATAATGCGTATATCAACTTTCAAAAGCATGAGGCAAATTAACAACAAATAGCTGCAACTTTGAAAGATGAATTGTTGCATTCCTTATCCCCAAACGTGAAATAAAAATAAAAACCATAGGGAAGAGAAAAGTAGAGTTACGGAAATGAAAAACCAAAGTGATGAAACTCTGAACTCAAAATGTAAACAAACAGTTACCGATGACGCAGTTGTCCTCATTATGTTCAAACCATATCTTGGCAGTCCTATCTAGGAAAAAGTGGACGTTGGCAAAAGATAGAGTATCATCCCATTGGTTAAACTTTGACACTCTTAGATATTCTTTCAAACATTTAGTTGGATCTTGTCCGGGATCACCGTGAAAGATTGTTGGTTTTCTAGGCTCCTTTATTAGTGCTGAGGTAAGCAGGACAGTTGGTGGCTTGGATTCTGTGTATTCAGGCATTTTTCTTGGCCTTTTCCCTGAGTCTTCTACGCAAAGTCCGTATTCAGTAGGGAAATTTAGAAGTCTACGACTTTGTCGAATTTCTTCCGTTTCCAGGGTGAACACACACACACACACACACACACACACACATATATATATATATATATATATATATATATATATATTTATTTAGGGCTACTACCTAGCAATTACATACTTTTCGTAATAAAACTGACTTTAAGAAATATAAATGTTTCCCCAAATCAGTAAAATGTTTCGAAGGTGTGATAAGCGAATATGAGATACAATATACGTAATGATAAACACTATTTTAAATGCTACTGATATCCCATCTAACTTAAAATAGATAAGCGACAAATAAATTTGAGTAATCACGGTATTTTCTCTAATTAAATAAGAAGATGGGCTTCTAATGGACAAATATTTTTTTTTTTTAATGCGATAGAGCAAAATGGAATTCGATAACAAATATCCAACAAATATATGCTAAACTTTAAACGAGAGATGATTAAAAAGTTTTCATTAGATTACAAAATCCGTTCTTAGAGATAATTTTTTTAAGCCGGTATCTCATTTAATATCTGATTTCCCCGTTTCTGTTCACTTTTTTAATGAAGATAATCTCATTAGGACGTAGCGAATGTAAACACTTTTTTTATTTGAAAATGCTGAATACAAAATATTTTTAGAAAAATTTTTTTGGGCTGTCATTCTAATTCCACTAATTATATCCTAGAAAAAGGGAAAGTAGAAAACTTCACATTTTTCCTTAATTAAATACATTTTAATTATAGTTACAGTTCAGCAAAAATATATTAATGTATTATAGTTGTTTAAACGATACCCATTTTTTACGGAAAATGGTACATTTTCAATTAGACAAAGATATTATTATTACTATACTGAGAATATCTTAAGATCCATGCATTTTGTAAAAAAAAATATATTTATATGAAGGAACAAAAGGTATATGAAAATTTCACGCAATCTTACTTTTCCAGAAAACATTTCATCATATATTGATTTTACACTGTATCTACCAACTGAAACTTCTTTTCTTTTCACACATATATCGGAAGTAAGCGTGCGGTAATTTATTGATACCTTTTATTTCTCGGAATAGTTAAATTCCTTTCTGAAAATGCATATATTTATTTACGGAAAATATGAATGCAAAGTATAAAACATTTTCCTTGATTAAATGCATTTTAATAGTGTATATTATTACAAAAGTATTTTAATGTATTATAATAGTTTCAACGATAATTTTTTATTATAGAAATTGCTATTTTTTAAAGAGATAAAGAGATTATTACACTGAGAGCAACTTATGATGAATGCATTTTATGAAAAAGGTATTTATTTATATGGGGGTAAAAAGGTGTATCAAAAAATGCACTCGTGCTTACTTTTCCGGTAAACTGTACATCATATTTTGATTTCAGATTATATCTACGAACTTAAACTTCTCTCCTTTTCACACATATATCTGATACCTGAATTTTTTTATATACTTTTACTTCTCCATATAAGTAAATTCCTTTTGTAAAATGCATATATTTTATTACGGAAAAATATGAAGGTTAAGTATAAAAAGTGTTCCTTGATAAAATGCATTTTGATAAATTGTATATTATAAAAAAAAAATATTTTAAAGTATTATAGTTGTTTCCAAGATACCGTTTTTCTTGTAGAAATTGTTATTTTTCAATCAGATAAAGAAATTATTACACTGAGAACAACTTATGATGGATGCATTTTATGAAAAAAGGTATTTATTTATATGGGATAAAAAAGGTGTATAAAGAATTCACTCAATCTAACTTTTACATTAAACTTTACATCGTATCTACCAACTTAACCTTCTCTCATTTTCCCACATATCACGGACGTAAGCTTGCCTTAATTTTTTATAAAATTTTAGCTCTCCGTATAAGTAAATTCCTTTTGTAAAATGCATATATTTAATTACGGAAAAACATGAAGGTAAAGCATAAAACGTTTTGCTTCATGAAATGCATTTTAATTGTATGTATATTAAAACAAAAACATTTTAAAGTATTATAGTTGTTTCAATAAAAAATATTAGTTTTTTAATGACATAATGAGATTATTACACTGGGAATAAATTGCGATATATGAATTTTGTAAAAATATAATTTAATTATATGGAGGAACAAAAGGTGTAACAAAAATTCACGCACCCTTACTTTTCGAAAAAATTTTACATCATATTTCATTTTCATACTATATCTACCAACTTATCTTTCTCTCCTTTTCCACTTGTATATCGGAATTAATCGTGCTTTAATTTACTGATACACTTTTATTTCTCCATATAAGTACATTCCTTTTTTTAAAATGCATTGATCCTAAATAATTCTGAATATAATTTTCTCTTTTTTCTCATTAAAAAAATGACATTTTCTGTTAGAACAAGCATAATTGAAACAGCTATAATATATTAAAAGATGTTTTATACTATGCATATAAATAAAATGTTTTTAACTAAAGAAAAATTGGAAATTTTATGCTTCTGATTATTCTAACTATATTCCAGAAAAGAGAAAGTGTAAAAGTTCCCATTTTTCCTTTTTATTACTTGCACTATAAAAAAATATTTTAATGTGTGGCGAAGGAAACACTACCACGCAAAGACCTCTGCATCTGAATCAGCGCTAACGGGAGAGAAACTGTACCTGAATGAAATCTGCCGAAGAACACTTTGCCATCAAGGAACCTGGAGAGAATATGCAAATTCGCGACTTGCCTATTCACTCTTCTACCTACCTTCACGTTCTACCGACCTCCACCGAGAGAGAGTGTGCAGGTAGGAGGATTATGCCTGACTGTAACCGCAGTGACCGCCGTGATGTTATCCCGGTCTGCAATCCTGATCGCCGTGCGATGTTGATGTGCTAATGTTAAAGCCAAGAGGTTTATTCTTGTTGTCTAATACGTTGTTTTTTGAGCTTTAATAAATTTTTAGTTTTATAAGGTTGCATCTTTATTTTATATGGAGTCAGAGCTGCAGTATTCCGCCATCACTAACCAAAAATGAATTAAAGTGGTTTCAACGATACCTTTTCCCACAGAAAATGTTTTTTTAATACATTGAAACGTTAACGGGTAAATTTAGAATAAGCGTTAATTAATAAAGGTGGTATGTTATTATTACTTATTTACTTACACGCACACACACACATATACATATACATATACACACACACACACACACACACACACACACACACATATATATATATATATATATATATATATATATATATATATATATATATATATATATATATATATATATATATATATATATATATATATATATATATATATATATATATATATATATATACATTTTACGCTCGTTAATTCGAACTCAAAGGTTCTCAGAAAAAAGTTCGAATTATCCGAAGTTCAAATTATCCGATGTTAAGAGAAAATATATAACTTTTAAAGTGTGTCACTGAAGAAGAAAAATCTCCAAGTATGTATAACCCCAGAAAATATATTATCCTATATTATCTAAAATTTAAATATTAAAAAGCAATACAGACTTACCTTAATCATAAAATGAAGCAGAAGATATGAATTAGAAAGTAAATTTTAATTAAAAATATGAATTATACTTTTGGGAAGAACTGTAAAATGGATGTTTGATTTTGTTTATGATGCCTGCATTTTTCAGCCAGCTTCTCGATTTGAAGTAAACATTTCATTTCATTTTCAGAGGAAGGTGCCATCTGAATAAATGTTTTCAGAGTTTTAATAGAGTCCATTATGGCTTGATCATTAGGACGCTTAACAGTCTCTGAATTCTCTTCTGATTTCGGTAAGGTCTCTTCTATTTCATCTTCTCGGATAGTTTTCCACAGACTTCCACGTCTTCATCTACCCTTACATAATCAGAAAAAGTAACGTTATCACAGTTAAATTGTTTAAATTCAGGAAAATCTGTATCAATATCGTCATATTCTTCGATATGTTTGTTCTCTTCGGCTTGTATGAATTTAGCATGACGAAAGCAATTACTAATTGTGCTTTCTTTAACATCATCCCATGCGGCGTATAGATCATTTATAGCTGTCAGCAGAGTAATGTCGTAATTATCACCACAGTCTAAAGAAAACAGGATTTGTTTTAAGAGTCTCTTACGATAATTTGATTTAAGATTCTGGATGATTCCTTGATCCATTGGTTGTAGCTTCGCAGTTGTGTTTGGCGGCAAATATTCAACCTGTATGCAACTCAGTTCTGGAAGGTTATTGTGGCAGGTTGCGTTATCTACAAATAAGAGAATTTTACGCTTTTGCCTCGAAAACTGTTTATCTATTCCTTTTAACCAGTTACTGAAGATGTCTTGTGTCATCCATGCTTTTGTATTGGATACATAATCAACTGGCAGTGTTTTAATTCCTTTAAGACATCGTGGATTCTTGGATTTTCCAATCACTAATAATTTAAGCTTTTCGCTCCCATCCATATTAGCACAAACTAAAGCTGTAATCCTCTCTTTATTGCTTTTACCTCCTACGCAACCATCCCCTTTAAAATGTAATGTCTTGTTTGGCAAGAGTTTATAAAAAAATGCAGTTTCGTCCGCATTAAAAATATCTTTCGGCAGGTAAGTAGAGAAAAGCCCGGGCAGTTTCCTACCGAAATTAGTGCATACGTCTTCGTTTACATCAGAGCTTTGGCCACATACAGTTTGATAAGAAATATTGTGCCTTGACTTAAATCGTGAAAGCCATCCATCACTGCATTTAAAATCTTCAATACCCATTCGACTTGCCAATTCATCAGCCTCCGTCTGCACTAGGGGTCCATTTATCGGAAAATTTCGAGATCTAACATCCTGGAACAAAATATTAGTAGTAGAGCGTTTTCTAGATCTTCTTGGGACGCATTTCTCATGCGTTTCCTTCCGCTAGCAAATTTTGATTTTTTCCATGAATCTAAAATTGACTTCTTGTTTTTCAAATAAGTTGACAAGGTATTTTTTTTAATTCCGTAGTCAGCTACCAACTTTGTTTTACATTCGCCATTCTCTACTTTCCTTAAAATTTCTACCTTTGTCTCCAAAGTTAGGGTTTTGTACTTTCCACGTGTAGACATCCTGAATATTTTCACGTTCACACCACAAACGGAGGAAAAAAACCAGATGTCAGCGCTAGCGAACGTCGGCGTATTGATACATGCGCTGACGTCTGCTCCGCGAACACTGCGCATAGGCAGATACGCGCGAAGAAACGAATGTAGAAAATGGACTTTGGCAACAGTAGTCCGAAGAGTTAAAGCGAGTTCAAGCAATAGCCAGTCAGGACAGCACTCTGACACCTGTTGGTCGGATTTCGCTCGCGACCTGTGAATTGTATGATTGTATAATTGTATGATTGTATAATATGATTGTATAATTGTATAATTGCATGTGCCTCTTTACACAGAAAAGAAATACAAATGATTTTGACACACAAAATAATAAATACAGCGAGTATTTTCTCCGTTAAACGAGAAAAAAGAAATTTTTTTGTCAAATTTTTAGTTCGAATTAACCGAAGTGATAAAAATTTAGTTCGAATTAACGAGATTTTTTTAACATTAATTCCAATACAAGTTTTTTGGTTCCTTTGGATTAGTTCGAATTAACCGAAAGTTCGAATTAACCGAGTTCGAATTAACGAGCGTCCACTGTATATATGTGTGTGTGTGTGTGTGTGTGTGTGTGTGTGATTTATTTAGCTTTTATGTCACTGATGAAGATAAGATGGCATCCCTCAGTACTCAATTAAAATTTCTCTATTGGATTGATTCAAACGCTAAAAGAAGACAGTAACAATTCTAAAATAATCAAGCAGAACAAAGGAAGGGGGAACAAAGAAAACAGAAAGCTAACAATTTTTCAGAAAACTTCATCCCGTTCTTTCAGAAAAGAAATAAGATTTAAAACTAAAAAAAAAAAGAACATATTCGAATCGCACAGTTTTAACAACCTTTTAAATGTCCCTTGAAAGCACAACTTACGTTTTCTTCTTGTTTTCCTTGTCACAGGACAATTTTCTTTCGGTCTTTTTGTTTGTTTTTAAATGTTCAGTCTGAACTTGGGAGATATCTTTCTTTCCCTCTACGAGTATTTTGTCACATACTCGCAGTAAAACACTTCTCTAAAACATAGATTTTATTCTTCTTCGGTTAGGGCAAAGGAGTTCAATAAACTTATAATCTAGAAATACAAGTTTTCTCAGATTTTAAGAAATTGTTTTGTTACTGTCCATAGTCTTTTATATATTTACGAAAATTTAACAATCATATTTATAGAAGATAAATTGTCATTATTTTTTTAAATATCATCACATAACACGAATTACGCTCACAATTTTTAATTTTTTTTCAATTACTTACGATATTTAAATAAATTTATATACAGTGTTAGTAGAAGACCGAAGTAGAAAGGAGTGACATTTTTCCATTTATTTTAGAAAATTTTACTACCATATTTTATGGGGATAAAAGGCTATCATGTGGGAAATATTTTCAAATAATATGAATTACGCTGACATTTAAAAAAAATTCAATTACATAGGATTGCTAAAGAAATTTCTTTAAAAGTAGTGATTGAATAAGTACGAAGTAGAGAAGAAGTAAAAGTTTTCTATTTATTAAGGATGATTTAATACCATATTTTATAGTAATAAAAGACTATCATATGTCAAATATCGTCTGATATTTTTAAAAATTTTTCAATTACATACGGTAAAGAAATTTCTATAAAAGTAGTGATTGAAGAAGAACGAAGTAGAGATGAAGTGACAGTTTTCCATATATTAAGGAAAAATTTAATACGATATTTTATGGTTATAAAAGGCTATCATGTGTGAAATATAGTCTGATAATATGAATCACGCTGACATTTAAAAAAATATTTCAATTCCATACAATAGTTAAAGAAATTTCTATAAAAGTAGTGATTGAAGAAGAACGAAAAAGTGACATTTTTACATACATTCAGGAAAATTTTAATATATTTTTTTATGGTGATAAAACGGTATGATATGGGAAATAGGCTCTGATAATATGAATTACGGTTACAATTTTATAAACCTTTCAATTATATACAATAGTTAAAGGAATTTATATGAAAGTAGTGATTAAAGAAGAAAGAAGAGAACAATTTTTCCATATATATATAGCAAAATTTAAAAATCATATTTAATGACGATCAAAGGCTATAATTTGTGAAATATGGTCAGATAACAGGTATTACGCTAACAGTTTTAATAAACTTTTCAATTGTAAACAACAGTTAATACATTTTTTTAAAATAGTATAAAATAAGTTATAGAAGTGAAGAGGTTGAAAAGAAGTGACAGTTTTCCATTTATTTAGTAAATTTTAAAATCATATTTTATGACAAGAAATGGTTATCAATGGTTGTAGAAATGGTTGTGAAATATGATCCGATAACACGAATTACGATGACAGTTTTTTTTAATTTTGAATTATGTACAACAGTTACATAATTGAAATGTTTATTTCTGTAAGAAATTTATATAAAAGAATTGACAGATTTCCATACTTTCAGAATATCATATTTTATGACGATAATAGGCTATCATTTGTGAAATATTATCAGATAATAAGAATTATGCTCAAAATTTTTATTAAAACTTTTATTTATATAGGACAGTTTAAAAAAATTACATATAAGAAATGATGTTCTGTTCATAAGAAATATTATTTCTTAACCCAAAATCAAACATTAATATTGTCAAAAATTCATTATTTTTATTTTACAGATTTTATATATCTGTATTCATGCATTAATTTAAATTTCATAATTGATCGGTTGTAATTCAGTAAATAAGGTTTTTGTAAAAAGCCATTTTTAATGAAAAAGATTTTATTCCTATAAATATGATAAAAAGTCTGTCTTTTTACAACCGCATAGATTTCTACTTAATGAAGTAATTTATTATAAATTTCTTTTTAAAACTGATCGGTTCGAATTCAGTATATAAGCTGTGTTTCATATAGCAGTTTTAACCAAACAACTGTTTATTCCTTTCAATATCCGTAAAATGTGTAATTACCATTGATAATTTCTTTCGATATCATCATAACCATTTTATTTAACACAATTATTTATTAAAAATTTGTTTTTAAAATTGATCGGTTGTAATTTTGTAAGTAAGCTGTTTTGAAAATTCCGATTGTAATCCAAAATTTGTTTATTCTTTTCAATGTCCGTAAAATGTGTAATTATGATTGATAAATTCTTTTGATATCATCATCGTAACCATTCTATTTAACACAATGATTTATTATAAATTTGTTTTTCAAATTGATCGGTTGTAATTTTGTAACTAAGCTGTTTTTTAAAATACTAGTTGTAATCAAAAAATTGTTTATTCTTTTCAATGTCCGTAAAATGTGTAATTATCATTGACAATTTATTTTGATATCATCATAACCATTCTGTTTAACACAATCATTTATTATAAATTCGTTTTTAGAATTGATCGGTTGTAATTCTGTGACTAAGCTGTTTTTAAAATACCAGTTGTAATCAAACAATTTTTTATACTTTCCAATGTCCGTAAAATGTGCAATTATCATTGATAATGTCTTTTAATATCATCATAACCATTCTATTTAACACAATTATTTATTATAAATTACTCTTTAAAATTGATAGGTTGTAATTTTGTAACCAACTTTTGATTTTTTAAATACAAGTAGTAATCACAAAACTGTTTATTCTGTCCAATATCCGTAAAATGCTTATTTACCCTAGATAATTTCTTTTGATATTATAGCAACCTTTCTACTTAACACAATTATTTATTATAAATTCCTTTTTAAAATTGCTCGGTTCTAATTTTGTAACTAAGCTGTTTTTAAAATACCATTTGTAATCACAAAATTGCGTATTCTTTCCAATGTCCGTAAAATGTTTAATTACCCTAGATAACTTCTTTTGATATTATAGTTACCTTTCAACTTATCACAATTATTTATTATAAATTCCTTTTCAAAATTGATCGGTTGTAATTTTGTAACTAATCTGTTTTTAAAATACCATTTGTAATCACAAAATGGCTTATTCTTTTCAATGTTCGTAAAATGTTTAATTACCCTAGATAATTTCGTTCGATATTATCGTAACCATTCTGCTTAACAAAATTATTTACTATAAATTCCTTTTTAAAATTGATCGGTTGTAACTTTGTATCTAAGCTGTTTTTAAAATACCAGTTGTAAATAAAAAAAATTGTTTAATTTTTCCAATATCCGCAAAACGTGTAATTATTCTAGATAATTTCTTTTGATATCATCATAACCATTCTACTTAACAGTATTATTAATTATAAATTCGTTTTTAAATTTGATCGGTTGTAATTAAATAAATGAGCTGTTTCTAAAATAACAGTGTTAATCAAAAAAATGTTTATTCCTTCCAACATCCGTAAAATGTGTAATTATCATGGGTAATTTTTTTGACATCATCATAAGCATTGTACATTATGCATTTATTTTTATTATCCTGTTAGACGACATGCTCTGACGTCAAACCAATATTACCAATCAAAAATTTCTATATATAATATGAGGTGATTATTTAACTTAAGAATATAATTTCACATATTTTTCTAAACTTTCCGCATTTATCGATATATTATACATTCGCCGTTTGAAAGCATAGTGTTTCTTAAAATGCGAAAACTTTTAGTATTTCCTTGAAATCTCTTGAAATACGATGCTCGTAAACATATCAATATGTGAACAATTCACCTGATAAAGTTCATGTAACCCATTAATATATTTGCGAAACGACATTTTATCATAATTAAAATTGGTACTTTCATTTATTTTATGATACAGAAACATTTGAGACATGAATAGCTTTGTAGAAGGCAAACATGAACTTTCTACAGATTAATCTTTATTATACGCCCTTATTGTGATCAACAAACAGGATTTTTGGTTTTAATTTTATATTAAAATATTATACTTAAAGGTTCACATATAAAAAAATGGAAATTACTAAAAATATCAAGTTTTGATTTTTTTGATTCTCTGAAAGTTTTACTTTATAACTTTTTTTTCTATTTTTTTTTAAATTATGGGCACTCGTCCATTAAATAAGCTCGCACATAATCTACAAGAATCTTTGATATCTCTCAATAGGGACAACGTATAGGTCAGTGGTTCTTAACCGGGGGTGAGAGAGAATTTCTAGGGGTGCGACAGAAGGTTCTAAATATTTAAGGGAAATTACTAATTGAGTGGATCTTTTGATGGATACATTTTCACGGGAAGTATAAGCAAAATTAATAGATGGATACTGAACCCATTTTTGTTTGACCTAAATTCAATGGACGAAAACGTATTAAAAGACGATCTAAGCGCAATACGAGCTAATTCACGTATTGAAATGGAATTGGAAAAACTGGACTTTGAACAGTTCTTGTGCACGCAGTTAGAAATTTATCCAGAATTGACAAAATTAGCATTAGAGACACTTTTACCCTTTGTCACCACTTACCTTTGTGAAATGAGTTTTTCATCACTTTTGCACATCAAAACAAAAGCCAGAAAGCGCTTAAAGGCATCTGATGACTTACGCGTGGCTCTTTCAAAAAAGAGCCTTGTTTTAAAAGGATAATTATGAATAAACAACAACAACGTAGCCATTAAAATGTCAATATTGTTTTATATGAAATAATGTAGTTTCTGTTGTTAATGTATCATTTTTTTATGCAATAAATGTCTTTTCCTAAATAAAAAAGAGAAACACATTTTTCAAAGGGGTGGGAGGGCTTATTTTCAATTCAAGGGGGTGTTGACTATTAAAAAGGTTAAGAACCACTGGTATAGGCGAACCAACATGACCAACTGGTGCCGCTTCAATGTTCACCGAGCACCCGTAGGGGAGACATCTGTGGGAATCGTACCTTCTAAAGCCCTCTCTGAAATCATAGATTTTAGTTTATTATTGTGAGCCTTATTTACAGTAATATTTCGAGTATTATATGAAGGAATATTCCTTATTCTTTCGCATTCTCTTTTTCTTAAATAATTTTCCTTCGCTCTTCGTCGTATTACCTTTTACATACGGCTTAGACGAAGATAAAAAAATGTGTATTTATTTAAAAAGTTGATGGAGTTTTCAATCTTCTTTTAACAAAATATTTTTAATTGTTATGCAGGCATTATATTGACTAGATGTTTTTTGCCCTTGATAGATCAACCGATCCATTTAGATAGATCCTCTAATTTTTTGGCGTGGAGGGACAGATTTTGTGATGACGACGTACGCTAATTTTGAACTCTTCCAGAGCAAATACTACATAATATCAATCCAAAAGTTGTCTTCCTCAGTATAACCTAAAATTTTATAGAAGTGATTCTGAACCTTTTTTGTATATATGCTTCCCTGCCGTTGATCCTCGAACCCTAAGCCTACTTTAGTCCTGAAATAGTGAGTAACATTCTACGAATATATCTTGCTAATCATCCCCTTCCATTCCGAATATCACTGAACTCCCCAGGTTAAGACGTACTGCTTAACGCATATGTTCGGGTGTTTGATAAACATGTACAGGGAAATTTTTCTATGGTGGCCAGTGATAGTTTCAAAAGAAAGTGGCCGTTTTGAGGGGTGGCCGGAGAAAGAACTTTAACTGTATTAATTTTCATTTCCAGTGTTTTAAAAGTACGCTGAACGAAAATAATGTTTCTTGGTTCTAGCCGACTTGCTTCTTATTAGAAATTATCGTTAGCTTAAAAAGTAGTATTATTTTTTTTATAATTTCCACTTCCCTTATCTCATAACCCAAGGCATAACTCTGAAGACTCAGACTATCCTTTTATTGCCCTTTCTTTGATCTCGACAAATGAGTTTAAGGTTAGGTATTGACAGTTTTGACATGAAATATCTAGTCCTGTAAAGAAAACATTCTACAACTCGTTTAGAAAATTAACGAGCATTTATATTTCTATCTATTTATATATATTTCTCTCCCCCCCCCTCGGTATATATATATATATATATATATATATATATGAAACAAATTTTAATCCTTTTAAATACTCCTAACATGCTTTTTCCAAATTCGTTTATCTTATTGCAACAGAATATATCCCCTTAACCTTGGATTGCGACCTAAATTCAACGAATATAAATCTATTTTTTCCCCTAAAGCTGTTGCACGTGTGAACTATTATATAAGCATTATATAACGGGAATCGCGAGACCATCGCCTCTTATGAAGCGACTTAATCACGTGTCCATTTCTGACAAATTAGAATTTTGATAGACCCGTACGCTGGCTAGAATTGCGCGCTTTCTGTAGCTTTTTGTGTCCTGCTACGGAAGGGTAAACATGTAATTTTAGGGCTCACTGCGTCCCCTTTGTTTTGGGATGATCCAACAAGTTCTGGACTTAATATGGTCTGATTGTATTGTGAAAACTTCAAACATGACCAAATGTTTTTTTCATAGTTGCATACAGTGTTTTTCGACACCATGAAGTTTCCAAATAAAATCATATTGAAAATGTGGCTGACGCCTCGCCGTTCTGGATGTGAATTAAAAGTGCTTGCGTACACTCGACGACCATTTCTATTGTCTAGTGCTCCGTCACGACTAACACCCGACAATATCACGAGTTCACCGCCCAGAAGTGCATCGCCACCGAAAAATCATTACATATATTTATAAGTCGGCAGCAGAAAGTTATCTGTGTGCCATGAAGACCTATGTGTGGATTTCCAAGATAGCGTCGTCGTGAAAATTCCGCGTCAGTGTATAGTGAAATGCTTTTAAAGCTCAAGTGTGTGCCGCGTCACGATTAGAGAGCAAGTGTGCTTCGGTGCCAGTGTAACACGATTTTTTTTCCGCACTGCGCCAAGAGTTTCCGCATTTGTGTGACCAACGTTTGTGTTCAAGACCTTCATTTGTGTGCGCGTTTGGTGTGTAAGATCTCATCTAGGGTCAAATGTGTGACTTCGAGTCGCCAAAATGAAAAGGTGTTTGTGATACCGAAGCCGTGATATATTTTTCAACGTCCTTATGTGTCGTCGAGTTTTTTTGGGCTGCTCTTGTGGTGAAACGCTTTGCGATTTAATTTTTTTCTTTTCTCTTTCCTGAAAAACTGGGGTTGGATTGAAGTAAATTATTTTACCTAAAATTATGTTTAATATTTAAAGTGATAATACAATAATAGAAAGAATTGTGTAAAATCTCTAAATGTAAGATTTGTGAGGTATTTTGAAAGTGGAAATTTTTTAAATAGTTATATGTTGAAAACGTATTCAGAGCATTTAATGTGTAATAAGTAAAATGTTGCTGAAGATTATGATATTATATTAGTAAATTTTCCTCTGATGAAAAATATTTTGAGCGTATTGTTTAAAATTCTGTTGAGATTAAATGTATTTATAATAAGATAGAGAAATTATAGTAGTGTTGTTTCCATTGAGATAAAGTATTAAGATTTATGACGTGTTTTAAAATATTTTTCTTTTCATGATTTATTTTCAAATTGGAGAATTAAATAATAATAATAATAAGTAGTATTATAGTAGAAAATTTATTTATGTTGACATGTTTTTGTGGGTAACATCTGAAAATTATGACTTGTATTAGTAAATTCCATTGATATGAGGTATGAATGTTTATGAAATGTTTAAGGTTTTTATGATTTTATGTTGATTGGAGAATTAAACAATAACCTAAAAGAGTAAAAATGACGTCAAAAGATACAACCTAAACAGTGGTGAAAACCGAAAGTAGTGAAAATGAGGGAGAGAATAGGAATGAACTAAATTTAAGTGTTAACCATGCAAATTTTGTCCCTTTTGACCCCGAGTCGGGGATGAGACTCTTTCAGTGTTTCCATTGTTTTGAACAACAATGTGCAGAAACTGAAAAAACTGATGAGTGGAAGCTTCGAAATGTGAGCAGTTTTTAGAGAGGCAATTGCCCTCACCACGTTTATCAACCACTGTTTGGACATTAACACCTGGAAAGAGTTAAAAGATACTCTGAGTGAGGAGTTTTTTTAGCGCACTTCAACAAGTTTCAGTGAATTTTCTAACTTAAAATTCAAAACAGCAGACCAGATCACAGACTATTTCCATAAAAAGGTTTGCTTTGGCAAGGCCTTGGGCCTTAATACAAAATTAATTTTAGAGGGACTTACTGATGGGTTGCCCATCAACATGCGTCAGTTGCTAACAATCAATACACCACAGAACTTTTTAGATTGGTTGCAGAATGCCACCAAATTGACCCAAGTACAGAGAGAGGAAGACAGTGAGAAAAATAGACCAGAGTTTCAGAGACCAGTTCCTTTTCGTATGCATAGTCCATAACAAGAGAATACCAGATTTAGAGACCCTTTTCAGCCCTGGACACCCAATTATCCTTCTAGGAGCTCCGACCCAACATTTATGCCAAACCCAAATATGAATATGAGACCTAGGCCCCTTGGCCATTATACCCATTATAATTCGAGTCAACTACCACCTGCTCCCTGCAGAATCTGTGAGAGGCGGGGTATAACAAATGCATTCCATTGGGCGCAAACGTTTCAGTTTGAGACCAATTAAAGTTCAGCCCGCCTTAAAATCCAGCGCTTTTCTCAATAATTCATAGTCTTTTTTGTCTGCTCGCAACCTAACAGGACGTGATTTTGAGCTCTCCGTCAAATAATGCGCGGCGTTACGTCACTGGGATTCTTCCCGATAAACGGCCCCCGAACGATACTTTTCACGCATGTTAATCCTGAACTAAGTATGTAGTGTTTAGATAATGAAGTATATTTAATCATCGGAAATACGGTGAAAATAAAGAGACTGTTCCATCAGCTTAGATGTCTGTATTATTCGCTTGGATTGTCTTCCTACGCCTTTCCAAGTCACTCGCCATTGCCTGTTCCGGTACGACTACACAGTAAGATCAACTCGGCTACGACTTGACCCGGATCCAAAAAACTAGGAAGTACGAGCTTGTTGAGCTTCGTCCGGTCAAGGATATTACACACACACACACACACTTACACACACACACACACATATATATATATATATATATATATATATATATATATATATATATATATATATATAGTGGCGAACAATGTCTAAACTGAGGCATTTGAAGATGGCTTGGCCAAAATTAAAATAATGTGTAAATGAGGCATTCTAATCTGGCGTGGTATACGAATTGTCTTAAGATAGCAGGCCAGTTGTAAGGAAAAATTTAATATATAACTAAAACAAAACGTAACAGGTAAGAGGTTGATTTGAACATTTTACAGCTGAACCAGCTGGTACGAAAGATTATAACAGCGGCAACTCGGGGAGCTAAATATCATACGACCAATTAGCCCAGAAGTTAATGGGGCTCTCCTCAAAAACGCAAAATCTCTTGACTGTATCTCTCTGTGTTTACTTTGTCTTGAGCTTCTTGGATTCCCGCGAAATACGCCCCTTCTAAAAGAGGGGGCAGTGGGATTGACCAGGATGTCAGACTTGCTTCTCGATGATATTTCGGATATATTTATAGCTGCTGTAACGTTAGAATCTCTGATATATGATCAAGAAGAGATAGGTTACAACTGGTGTTGAAAAATAGAAATGTTTTCACACAGTTTTTCCCGCATTTTCTCAGGAATCGCTATGCATGGTTCTTAACCTTTCCAATCTAAGAATTCGACGGGGAAATACACTGATATGAAATTAATCCTGCAAGTGTTCAAAATTTTGTGAGAACCCGCACCGGATATATCAATAAACCCTGAACTAGGTCTGTAAACATACCCGGGTATGGGAACACACCTCGATATTTGCATGACGTCACAATATATATATATAGATAGATAGATAGTATGTCATCCATACAGCCCGATGTATGCCAGTCTCACATGGAGTGCGCCCTTGTAAGCTACCATGAGCGCCACCTAGCGGGCGCCGTGAAAAACAGAAGAGATGGACGATGTTTTACTTTCGACGATCGTGCATGTGTGTGTGCCGCGCTGCTTGTTTTTCAACATTTTAGACGTTAGTTCCCCCTGTAAATAATGTCCCTCTTTAAATAAATGTTACATATGTTAACACTCTTTGTGATTATTCCCCCCAAAACCCCACAGATGGGGGCTCTGGCCTCCTTTTACCCTTTATTCCCCTAGATCACCCCTGCCTGCCGTATCAATTCTCCAATTCGACGTGACGGTTTGAACGAAGTATTCTGTTGATGTGACTTTTTCACACAATTATAATTTTTCGACGGACTTAACATTTTTCCTGGCGTACCGAGGATTGAGTTGAGATATACAAATTGTTGGATTATTCTGTTTAGAAGTCTGCATTCAATGAGTACCATTCTTTTTTTAGTTGTGTCGATATGTGTTCAGTATCACTAAACGATTTTGTGCCAATCGTGCAAGCACTTAACTATGCTCCAACTAAAAGTGTTAAATTATTGCTTTCGATTTGTTTTGATGAAACATTTGATCGTTCTTCCCGATCAAAATTACGCAATTTTAAAAATTTCCCTGCTACTTTCGATTTGAATTCCCGAAAGAAATCCATCCTTAAAACATATTCATTAAATGATTTTATCTGTGTTACTAATATAGTATATATTGATTCCGACGGTTCTAAAGACAAACTATGTGATTCAATTTTTGACGATTTTTCTAATTTATCCTCCTTTAAACCTATTTCTGATTTTGATCAGAATTACGAATTGGCGCCAAGTTCCTTCGCGCATACGGAATTATCACAGACACCAGCTGCTCTCTCCACAGTTGAAAATGCTTATTCAAATTATTTTTCGCCGAAACAACAACAATCCGAAATTGATATTTCCGTTCCTTATTCTAATGTATGGCTTGTTTTGAGAGATGTTTCCTGTTCTATGCGAAAATTCACGGGTACCAATGCGTATACTATGCAAAGCTTTTTGCTCTGTGTAGAGCAGGGGTTCCCAAACTTATTTGACCTACCGCCCCCTTTTCAGAGAAAAAATCACTCACCGCCCCCCTGGAAGTTTACCATTTTATGCGAGTAAACAGAGATACAATAACAAATTTTCGGCCTTTTATGTATCTGTTTTTCTACCTATATAGAACATAGTAAAGAAATATGTTGTTGTTAATAAGACACCTTGAAGCTTGAAATTATAAAATTATCCCTTAAAATCAACCATAGCTACATTCGAATTACACACCAAAAATTAAGATGGCGAAGGATAATAATCATATAATAAAAATTACAAATAACAGTAAGACTAATGTGAAGTGTGAACTTGGTGCATAGAAATCAATTTATTTGTATTCGGCTCTATTTTAGTCAGAAGCATTCTTAAATCACCGCTATCAGTAATTTGCAGTTGGTTTCTGCTTTTAATTCACAGATTTGTGACCACACTGAACCAACGTTCCACTAAATATGATGAAAGAAACGCTATTAAAAATATTTGTAGACTAAAGCTCATAATCCAGGGTAGTGTTAGTATCTCTTTTTGCAACCAGAACTGTTGATAGCTATGCTTAAATTTAAATTTAAATTCTTCATTTGTTGATACTTCTATCAGTTCTTGTAGTTTTACAGATTCTTCTGAGTTTGATCCTGAAAAAGGATCCAAAACCCAATCAGATATGTTCATTTTAAGTATATCATTAAACCGTTGGTTGAAGTCAGAATGGAGAACCATAAAGTGCTGACAATAAGCATGTCTTCATCATGTTTTTCTACTGTTGATAAATGTGGAAATTGGCTGAATTCCCCTCTTCCAAACATTTTGTTGTACAGTGGAAGTTTTGCCACAAAAACGGAAATCACAGTTTTGTTTTTATTAAATTCAGCTCATCACCTTGGAGTTTTTGATTTGCGGCATTGAATTTAATAAACAAGTCTGTCAAATAGGCTATGTCATTTTTAGAATCGATTAAGTTGATTCGATAATTATCATATTGTTTTCTAAGAACTCTAGCACTGAGTCAAAGAGTATAAAATCTATCCAAACAGGCACCTCTTGACAGCCAACGAACTTCTGTATGAAGCAGCAAGCGATTGAATTCTGCATAGTTTTCAATGCAAAGTTGTCCAAACAATATGTCATTCAATGCATTGCATCTGATTTTGTTGACTGCTTGAACAACATGCTGCATGACTTATGCAGACATTCATTCAGATTTTTGTTAACTAAATGTTGCCGATGAATGACGCAGTGCATGCAAGAAAACCCCTGTAGCGTCCTATCATCGCTGGAGCACCATCAGTAGCAACAGATAAGATGGATCTGAGAGGGATTTCTTTTTCTTTGAAAAAATCTTTTAATGCATGAAATATTGATTCCCTCTTGGTATCAGTTTGCAAATTTTTTGCAAATAATAATTCTTAGCATATTTTTTCGTCTTGTATGAATCGCACGTATGCTAAAATTAAAGCCTCATTTCCTGGCAAAGTTGACTCATCAAGCTGAATAGAGAAATGGGATGTTTTTAAATATTCACATGAGTCTTCAACATCTTGAGCCATTTTATCAATTCTTCTTTGGACCGTATTATTGCTCAATCGAATTTTCTTTGTGATTTCAGAAGCTGGCTTGTGTAGCATAGTGCGTATTACTTCAGTTATAGCCAGTAGAATTAGTTCTTCCCCAATAGTATGCGGTTTTCCCGATTTAGCAGTCATTAGAGAAATATTACATGAAGTACGTAACCCATCGTCACAACCTTTGGATTCTACTGAGAAGACTTTTGCTAATGTCGGCTTTCTCAAAAAATTTTAATTCATTGCTTTAAAATAAGATAAGGTTTCATCTTCCTTATCAGCATGTACTTTTTAAAATGTTCTATTAATCTTGATGCCTCCATCGCTAAAATTTAAAACTATATTTTCAAGCAATGAATTAATTTAAAAAAAGAGTTAATAGTCTTAATTTAATTTTCCCTTCTTTAAAAAATTATTCCTTATTAACGCACAACTTATTTTACAATTAACACAGATTATTTGATAAATATAAATAGAATGGCGTAACTATAAATTTTCGGCAGTTGCACGAAATGTCAGTATTCTCCACTTCTAACTCTGCACTTAAATAAAGAAAAAAATTACAAAAGGAAGAATAAAAAAATAAAAAAATCCACAAAACTTAATTGGAGACTAGTTAATATGTGAGCCACACAGAAAATAATCAGAGAAAAAGAACTTTGAGTTCTCGCTTGTCTCTCCTTTGATTTTGGAAAAGGATTATGGTAAAGGAGTTGTACATCAGCAATATATAATTCGGAACTCATATATATATCCTGTTTGGATCAATTTTATAAACTCTTTGACTCTGCTAGAGTTCTTAGAAAACAATATGATAATTTACGAGTCAATTTAATCGATTCTATACATATACATATAAATAAATATATATATATATATATATATATATATACACACCAATAAGTATTTGGACACCTGTGATAGAAAATAAAATCAAAATTTATTCTTATTCAATACTTGGTACATCATCCATGAGAAGCAATTACAGCCTCAACTCTCCGAGCATGCTTTCCACAAGTTGTTGTAAGACGTTTACTGGAATTTTCTTCCACTCAGCTTGGAGAATCACATGCAAGTTCCTTCACCGATTTTGGACGGTTGTTGCACCCCTCAATTCGTCGATTTAACTCGTCCTAGAGGTTCTCGATAGGGTTCAGGTCTGAGCTCTGGGCAGGCCAGTCCATTCGGTTAACCCCATTTTCACCATACCAATCCATGGTGGACCTCGCATCATGGCAGCTGGCGTTGTCGACCTGGAAGTAATATGGGTCCAACCCGTAAAAATGCCACAACGTAGGAAGCACACTGTCATCCAAAATAGAGCAGTAGGCGTCGGCGTTGAGCTTACCACGAATTGGGACCAAGGGTCCCAGTCCATACCAGAAGAAAAAACCCCCAGACCATAATTCCACCTTCGCCGAACTTTACTGTAGGTACAATGCATTCTGGCAGGAGGCGTTTTCCAGGCAGACGCCAGACCCAGTCTCTGGCATCCAAACGGTAGAGGGTGAACCTTGATTAGTCGCTCCAGAGAACCCGTTTCCACTGATCTAAGGTCCCTTTACGACGTGCTTTGCACCACATTAACCGAGCAGCGCGGCTGGATTTTGCGATCAAAGGCTTATGGGCGGGAGCACGACCATGAAAACCAAGCAGGTCTGCTTTCTTACGGATGGTATTCATCGAAACAACACTCCCGCATGCATGCTGGTACTCCTGGAGTAAGTGAGCCATCGGTTGGGTGCGGTTCTTCAGAATTTCTCTTCGACAGCACCCGTCAGTCTCTTTCTCCCAGTTTCGTGGGTCTGCCGACTCGGGGCACATCCTGACAATCACCGCACACCTGCCACTGCTGAGTCAAATAGGTCACTGTCGATTTGGGGTAATTCAGCTAGCTAGATATGCCCCTTAACTAACTAACTAAAGGCGTAACAGTCCATAGATATGTCCCTTAAGGATCGCCCATTTCTGTGATACCCGAAGATTACAACTTTTTCGAAATCAGATAACTCTGCACTCCATAGTACCTTGCATATGACTAATGCCAATGTTGTTTCCTACACGATATTTAACGGCGGAGGGCGTGACGTATATCAGGACCGCAGATATCGTCATTTGTACGGTTGTCCAAATACTTATTGATATATGTATATATATATATATATATATATATATATATATATATATATATATATATATTATTTTTTTGCATTAGCGGTACTCAAAAGCCATATGGTCCGGATATAGTTAAGGCGGTCCAGTTTAAACTTTAAAGAAGATTTGTTAGGCGGAATCATCAGTGACCGCAAGTGATAATATTCCGTGGAATTGGGAGGCCTCCTCGTGCAAAAAATAGATTCAGGGGTACTGCCCAAGATGCTCAGGGCTGTAAATACGACCAAATATAGAAACTAAGTCACTAGATACTTAACAAGTCTCACAATACATGATTGTTTCCCACCTAGGTCTTCCCGTACACTCTGTGTCAAGTGTCCTCGGAATGTTTTAGAATTGTCTTTTCTTCTTTCTTTATGCTTTCACCGCCCCCTTATTTTCATTCACCGCCCCCCAAATGTCTCCAGAGGTGCTACCGCCCCCTTGGATCGTTCCAGCGCCCCCCGGGGGGCGGTATCGCCCACTTTGGGAACCCATGGTGTAGAGGATAATTTATCTCTTTTACCACATTTAACAGATCAGCATAAAGTGATTTTTGTAAAAACTAATCTTTCTGGATCCGCTAAATTATTTATTCAAAGCCAACGTAATCTGACCACTTGGAGTTCTTTAAAAGAAGCATTAATTGAGAAGTTTGGCTCGAAAATTACGAGCGCGGCCATATATCGACAGTTGCGAAATCGAAAGTTAAAGCCAAATGAATCTCTTACAGATTATTTGGTTAATGCGTAGTGCTTGGTTAGACGTAACTAAGATGGCGGTTCCATCGCAGAGGGAAACATGAAATAATATAAATGACAACATGCAGAACTTTCATTGAAAAATTATCCAGAAAATAAAAAATGAAGTTAAATGAGGGCAGTCGATTTATTTTTTTTTAATATATTTTTTCTTTTTTTCTTTCTTTTTTGTTTGTCTTCACCCCAGCAGAACGCGTGTTTTTGGAACGGGAAAGTCCGGAAAGTCCCCAAAATACGCATTTTTTAAACTGTACAACCACAGTAAAGCACAAAAACACACAAATACAAAAAAATAAAAGCTGAAAAATAATGAGCAATTTGTTATGTGTGGGGGTTTCTCTATTGAGCCCCCCAACCTCCCGCTAAAAAAGTCAATATACTGCAAATAATTCATTTAAATAAATATAAAATGCATCTTGGTTAAATATATCAGAAAATAAAAAAAAAAATGAAAGTTCTGGATGTTGTCATTTATATTATTTCATGTTAAAATTTAAAAAAAAAAGACACCTACCGGTTATTCCCCTTCGGTTTAGCTTCTTTTACGTTTTGTTGATTTTTCGGTGTTTTTGGATACCCCCAATTCGTCTGTAATCCAAGAACACAGCGTTTTTTTACCCATAAATATGTTAATTTTAAAACCGTAATTAAATCCAATTTACTCGCTTCGAACCGGGAACCACATCTAATGGATCTTTCAGCGCAATGTTCAGATCTTTCCTCTCAGTTATAGTCATTTGCAAATTACAATTAAGACAATAATAAATATTAGGAAGTAAACCTACATACATACAATAATCTATAATAGTTCTCTTACCCGCATTTTGTCCCAAAAAAATCCAAATCAACCCTCCCATTCGTAAAAGAAGCGATACCTCGCAAATAAAAGTACGACCGAGCGGTGGAACTGCAGATCCCAAAAAGAACATTCAGCGGTTTAACTTTTTGAAAAAAGCGCGTTATAAAATCCAGATTAAACTGGTTTAGGAGTAAATCACAAGCTTTGATTGGTTGCTAATTGTTCAAATCGGGAGCAATAAATGGTTATCTTAAAAATATTTAACAAATACAAACTACATTTAGCATTTTATCGTCAACTTGGCAAAATTCTAAGAAACCTCGCCAAAAAAATATCGCCATATTATTCAAATCGGGAGCAATAAATGGTTACCTTAAAAGCATTTAGTAAACACAAACTACATTTGACATTTTATCGCTAACTTGGCAAAAATCTTAAGTACATCGCCAAAAAAATAAAGCTGCTGGGGTACGAGCCGAATAAATAAATTGAGCCGAATATTTAATTGCTCTTCGCGAGTTAGCTTCGCAAGCTGTCGACTTTGATGTGGAAAATTTTAAAACATTCGAAGTTGAAAGTGGATAAACGGTTTTACCCCCTCCCAGACTTTCTATAATCCGTATTTAATGTTAGATTTCAAAAGGATTATTTTTAAATGAAAGTACGGCTTAAGAAACATATACAGAATGAGCTCCGTTAATATCGGCCCCAATCATGGGCAGCTAAATATGTTTGATAATTTAGTTTTTTTCAAAAGTGTTGAAAAGCCAAATACCCCTCACGGACTGACCGATCCTTGTATATCTGAAACCATAACGCCTAGGAAGCTGAAAATTTGTGTCGTTCTTTTTCTAATTCCCTAGTTGTTGGTATCTACGCTTGTGGAAAATATTTAAGATTAATTTAACAGTTATAATGTAAATTTTATTGAGAGAATGATCTAAGATATATGTTTTAACTCGAACCCTCGGTTTTTGAAATGCATTATAAGAGTGATTTTACAATAATGATTAAAGTCGTTTATGATGCAAATGAATCCGTAAGTCTGTTTAAAATCGTAACTTAAGCTTTAATATAGCACTTATTAAACACAAACCAGTAACATGAAATAAGATTGTTGTTATTTTGTGAAATACCGTAATGAAACAAGTTAATCGTTGACATTATTTAACGATTTCTTGTGCTCCTTTCCATATATAAGACAATTGAATACATATAGATAAGCAAATAATTTAACTAAATTATAATTAATTTCTAAAATGGGAAACTATGTATCAACCTTACGAAGGTAATATCGAATTATAGACCATCTCAATCCCTCCAACATATAAATTTTTAGCTTATGCCTCATTACTTTCGCCTTTTTTATGAAATGGCAATCTAAACATAGGAAGTGGATTTCTAGAAAGATTATAATAGTTTTTACATTAAAAATTCCCCATTCATTCTGTGTCTTTTAACACTTGGTAAGTACAGCACTTGAAGCCACCATAGGAAGCAAACTGAAAGAGCGAGAAAATTACTAATGGCTTAGCTTTGATTTAGGGGCCCTAACATAAATCTTTTTTTTTTTTTTTTCGCCTTCCAGTACGCAGTTAAAAATCCCATTAGCTAATGCTGAGGCAGAATTTTCAATGTTTTCTGTGAAGTTTTTTAGATTTAATTTTATTACTTTATGGGGGTTAAATCAGTCTTTCTTATAGTGACTTATTTTCAGAACATTGTTTATGCATAGTAACGTATGCATTAGCAGGTTCTTTAAAAAATTTCTACCTTCTATAAAAATGAAAACACTAGGGCAACGTTTGATCAATTTTTAACGTGGCCACTTGGCTGGTGTTTTTTGGCGCAAGATCCAGAAAGGACAATCGCCAAACTGAGAGAACAACACGACAGCTATGTAAATAAAAAGTAGTAAAATAGGAAAGGATTAAAGACGTACATAGGAGATAAAAGTAATGAAGTATAAAGGTATAAAAGCAATGATATATAACAGTGATATAAATGAAGGTTATAAAAGTAGTCAAACACTCAATAATAGCACTCAAATAATAAGTGATAAGAACAGTAAAATATATCGATCAGTGTGATGACATCAGCATGTAAACAAGTATGATAAAAGGTCAAGTGCCAAGGTCACAGAAGAAGTGAAGATATAAGCAATAAACCTTTGAATAAGGCTTCCCCATCCATAGTTCAGTGAAACAATACAAAATGTTAAAAATGATGGTTGTATTGTTTAATGTTATAGTATAAGTTTTAGAAATTGAAACCTATACTTATGTACTTAGGAAGATTTGTTTACTTTTGTGATTCGATTTCAGTTAAATGAAGGCTGAAATGAATCGATAAGATTAATAATTATCCAGGTCAGTTGAATTATTTAATTAAACGGAAAATAATGTTCTATTATACATATGCAAAAATCAACCTTTGTGTCATATTATCCGTATCCAAGTTTTGTATGCATCCTGAAATAACTCAACTCCTCAATTTAATAATTTCAAACGAAATGCAGTGTTTAAGCACTAATCTTCCATTAAGAAATATGAAAGTACTAACCATTCTAGCGGTAATGCCCTTACAAGGCAGATTCCGCGCTTTAAACATCATTAAATATCTCATTACATTTGGAGAGTTTCAAATTGAGATCGCAAATAGAAAACTAATGAAGCTTCACGAACTTTATCTCAATAATTCTTTAAAAAATTACCTACTCAGCACATTTGATTTTTGAAGTAAAAGTTTTACATCATTAATGAAAACTACGATGAACGGAATTCTTTAGCCGTAACTTAGAATAAAATTGCAAATTGGACTCTTGAGCTCTGAATTTTTCCTGTTGAGTAAATAACTCTTAAAAACTTCTTTTCTGGAAACTGGATCTAGTACTCAGTCGGGCGAGAAATGGAGTCCACGTAACTTCTTGATATAAAATGAATTATTAAAGTTTCTGGAATTGAATTTAGTTTCGTGGTCTTCCCACATATGTTGGTTTGGAATGACTAGTATGGCGATTTTTTTATTTCCATTTTGCTAATGGAAGTCTTTGATCCTATGATTTATTTTATACGGTGCTCAATATACCTGCGAAATCATAATTTAGGCTTTTGCATTTACGGCTCATATTGCGAAAGTTAATTTTAAAGAGGCAAATGACTAAATTTCTTTACTTAACTAGGACAACAATATATTAAATAAACATTATATATATATATATATATATATATATATATATATATATATATATATATATATATATATATATGCGCATATAATTATAATAAGCAGAACAACACAATAAAACTGTCGTATTACATAGTGAATAACAACTGGTATTATACAGTAAAATTGAATTAATTCCCATAACTTCATGTGTAAAAGTAATATTAGTAATATATATATATATATATATATATATATATATATATATATATATATATATATATATATTAGTTCAGCAACTGACTGAGAGATAACGCACAGATCAAACCGCTGGACCTAGAGGTCTGAAATTTTTCATGGCGATTCTTCTTATAATGTAGGGGTGCACTAAGGAAGATTCATGAAAAAATTCTTCTTAGATATTTTTAAATGAAAATTTTAAGCTGTTTTTGTAACTTTTTTTAAGTTTGCATTTAAAATAATAATCTGAGGGTTGGAAAATTTATATCACGAGAAAGACCATATACATTTCTTTAAAATTGAATCTTTTTTCGAATCTTTACCTCAATTTTACGATTTTTGATGAAATTTTAAAAATAAATTTTTAGAATTTAATTTATTAAATGCTGATCACGTGGTTTCATTTCTTTTTGTGATACCTTACATTAATTTTGCGTCATGTGCAGAAGAACGAAATAAATTGACAAAAAGAAATAGTGAAATACAATAAAACATAAAATTTAACCACTAGACTAATTGAGATGGAAATGGTTTAAGAATTCAATTTAAATTAGCAATAGTTGGTACCCGTCAAAACATGACGGCTAGATAGTAAATAAAGTTACTAACACACAAATTATACTCAACACAGCATTGCCAGATATTGAAAATCATAATGCGCAGAAACAAATTAACGTGTTTAAGCGGCCTCGTGCTTAGTGAGTATCTATAGCCAGATTTAAAAATGTCAATGAGCATGCGCAGAAAGCCATTTTTTAATTGTAAATTAGCGCTAATTAAACAGCACGAAATAAACAATTTCCGCCAGGTTTAATCTTATATTTCGCAAACATAATTATTTTAAAAATAAAACTGGCAGAGAGAAATCTAGAGAGACTCCTCGGAATAAACATGTTTATCATTAAAACATGTCACCTAGCATGCGCATAAACAGGGAGTTTCTAAAGACATTTTTTAATTGTAAATTAGCGCTAATTAAACAGCACGAAATAAACAATTTCCGCCAGGTTTAATCTTATATTTCGCAAACATAATTATTTTAAAAATAAAACTGGCAGAGAGAAATCTAGAGAGACTCCTCGGAATAAACATGTTTATCATTAAAACATGTCACCTAGCATGCGCATAAACAGGGAGTTTCTAAAGACAGATTTAAGCATGCCACTGAGCATGCGCAGAAATCAAATTTTAATTGAAAATTATCGCTAATGAATAGAAATTGCTGTTACAAAAACCAAATTTGACAAATCTACAGATTACAATCCAAAATGAAGTCCAAAATGAAGTCAATTGATGCAGTAGTTTTCTCTCACGGACTCCCCAAAAAGTCGAGTTAGGAACTTAAATATATAGATGTTTTACGGATATTAAACATATAAATTAATTGCATACATTGACCGCTTTATAATTTGAAAGTTTTCTTCTACATTATTTTGTGTATGAAAATACCCGTTACGATATTTTTATAAATATTTTGTTTTTGTTTTTTTGGCATTAGTTGCATACATTGGCGTTGTATTTATCATAAATAATTTTTTATTGCCATTAATTGCATACATTGACCGTTTTATTCAATTTGAATGTACTCAGTAGCGAAGCACGGGTATTCAGCTAGTAGAACACAGCGCTCTGGATGCAATGTGAACAGGCCTTTAGCATCTTCAAGCAAGGGTTTTCAAACTTGGGGTCACAGCGTGTTTTTATAGGGATCGCTACGGTTTTATTCAATTAAATGAAGTTTTAACGTATTTCAACGAAAATAAATTCAGTGTCTATTTACCATGAAACTGCAAGGTAGTGATGTCTTAAAAAAAAAAAAAAAACTCATTCAAATCACAAGTTCAGTTTGTTAGAAATATACCATCTTTACATGTGAGTAAATCACGGTTACTAACTACGTCATTACGAAAATTCTAAATGTAAATTTGTCTTTCATCAGCCACTGCTGTCACTTTTCCCATGACTATTGTCGTTTCCCCAACTGGATAAAGCAATTTTTTCCAGGTATATTTATCTATCTATCTATCTATCTATATATCTATATATATTGTTGGAAAACAACGTTCATTTTCTCTCCTTACGGCATGCGTGCGCACACATGTCAATTATGACGTAATCATATTTATCCCCTGTACGGTAACGCTCTGAGAGCGGAGGTAGAAAGAGAATAATGTTGTTCGCTGTAAGACGCTTCTGTGTTATATTCTGTGAAAATGTTTTTTAGTCCTATTAAATGTTTTGCTACTACTCTGTTGCTATTATTTATACTCTGATTGACTAAATTCCCATAATGGGTTATGGGCCCAGGCAGCAGCTATTCACTGCGTTATAAGTAGCATGATTATTTTGATTCGACGTACTGCCATTCGAAGAATTTTTAAGCCTAACGAAGCGCGCCGCGTTGTGCTATTCGACTTGAGATTTCTAGGCTGTGAAAATCTCCGTGAACAAAATGTCGCAATTGAGTACGATCGAAAAATTAGGAAAGGACAATTTTGATTCCTGGAAACTGCAAATTGAAGCTGTTTTTATAAAAAACGACCACTGGGAATATGTGATTGGAAAAGAATCGAAACCAGAAGCTGGTACCCCAAATGAATAGAATTGGATTCAACATGATCAAAAAGCCCGTGCTGACATTATATTATCCATACAACGAAGTGAACTGAGTCATGTGAAACACTGTACAACTTCAAATGAAGTATGGAAGAAATTAAAAGAAGTTTGTAAATCAAAAGGACCAGCGAAGAAGGCTTCATTATTAAAATCTCTCTTATTCCGGAAAATGAGAGAAAACGAAAGTATGAGTGAGCATATAAATATTTTCTTCGAAATTGTTGACAAGCTCAAGCAAATGGACATTGATGTCGCTGATGATATATTTTCGATTCTGCTTCTTTACAGTATCCCTGAAAACTATGAAAATATGAGATGCGCAATTGAATCACGAGACGAGTTACCGAGGCCTAACGCTCTCAAAATTAAACTCCTAGAGGAATGGGAAGCAAGAAAAGAAAAATGATGTCCTGAATCTCAAAATGCTTACTATAGTACAGAAACAAAAGGGAATATTTAAGAACAGAAGAAAAATGACAAATATCGGTCATATCCGAATAGGAATACCTTTTCTGAAAGAAATTATAGAAATTCCAAGTGCAATTACTGTCACAAGCCAGGTCACAAGGCCTCCGAATGCAGAAAGAAAGTATCTGACAGAAAAGCTGCTTCAAATAAAGGAAATCACAGTTCCATGATGGCTACAAGTTATGATGATAAAACTACAATGGCTTGCAAAGAAAAAATCTTCAAGGAGCATCATCCTGGTGTTTAGATAGTGGCTCAACGTCCCACATGTGTAATGATAAACATTTATTCACATAATTTTATCCTCAAGAAAATTCGAGAATTCGACTCGCTGTGGATAAAAGTGCTGAAGTCATCGGTATCGGGAAAATTCTTATGGCAGTACCTACTGACAACGGTAAGACATATCTTACTTTAAACAACGTACTGTGTGTTCCGGAGCTAAAGTGTAATTTAATATCAACCTTCAAGGCCGCTGCAAACAACCGTTCTGTAATTTTTAAAGAGCGGTATGCTACGGTATTAGAACCGAACGGTTCTACTCTCGTGAAAGCTATCAGAAGAGGCGATCTTTACTATATAGAACCCTTCATCGAAACAGCGGCTGTTGCCAAGGTAAGTGACTTTCAAAAATGTCATCTTAAATTAGGACATTTAAATGAAAATGATTTAAAGAAACTGAAATCTGAAAATATGGTACGAAATTCATATTTTAATGAAAATGATTTGAAGAAACTGACATCTGAAAATATGGTACGAAATTCAAATTTTAATGATTATGAATCTTTAAAAGATTGTAATATTTGTATTGAAGGCAAATAATCAGTCAGACCATTTCCCAAAGTATCAAAATATGAAAGTGCTGATTTATTAAATCTTATTCACTCTGATTTATGCGGCCCTATGCCTGTACCATCTCATGCTGTTTCAAGGTATTTTGTAACTTTTATTGATTACAAATCGCGTTATGTCGAAGTTAGCTTTTTAAAAACAAAAAGACAAAGTCAAAAACGCGTTTATAAAGTTCATAGCTGTCGTAGAAAATCGTTTGGATAAGAAACTAAAAGCGCTGAAATCAGACAATGGTCTAGAATACCTAGGGGAAGAATTTAATAAACATCTTGAACAATGCGGAATTAGGCGAGAAAATCAAGTCCCATGACTCCACAACAAAATTCTCGAGCAGATCGAATGAACAGGACTTTGGCTGAAATGGCCAGATGTTTATTACTACAATCCAATTTACGGCAAACATTTTGGGCAGAAGCGATTAATTGCGCTGCTTAAATTCGAAACAGGTGTCCTCTAGAAGTTTAACTGAAAACAAAATTCCTTTTGAAGTATTTCTTGGCATCAAGCCAACTGTTTCTCATCTTAAAGTATTCGGACAAAAATGTTTTGTATTGAATAAGAGATAAAAAGGCAAGTTTGATCCTAGATCGGCTGAACATATATTTGTAGGATATTGCCATCAATCTAAAGCTTATCGCTTGTGGATTAAAAATTCTAGAAAAATGTTATAAGCCGCGATATTCGTTTTATCGATGAGTTGGAAAGCAATCTACCAAACAGCAAAGAAATAGAGCTAATTTTTCCATTTGAAGATTCTCCCAGTTCAAATCAAAATGAAAAAGAGAAAATTACGCATGATTCACCCTCGCCCGCGCGAGAAATATTTTCTGATGAGGGGGAAACACAAATTTCCGACCCGCCTGCAGCTGGCAGAGCGGCTGGTCGACCCAAAATATTACGGGATGGTCAAAGAGGAAAGCCTAGTAAACAGTATCATGGGAAAGATGAAGAAAAAGCCCTAAACAATTTTGCATGTTTCGTGTACGGATAACAACCCATCTATAAGTGAAGTGATCTCGGGTCCATTTAAAGAAAAATGGTTAGAAGCTATGAAAAGTGAATATAATTCAGTAGGAAATGAAAATGCATGGGAATTATTAGAAAAAACAGAACATAAAAATTTATTGGTTGTAAATGGGTTTTAAAAACAAAATATAAACAAGATGGAACTATCGAAAAATTTAAAGCTAGGCTAGTAGCCAAAGGCTGTTCACAAAAACCGGGAATTGATTATGAAGAAAACTTTTCTCCTGTTGCCAGATTAAGCTCAATTAGAACTGTAATCGCGTATGCAATTCAAAACGGTTTCACAGCATATCAATTAGATTTTCTAATGGCATATGTAGTAAATTGTGATTTGAATGAAGAAATCTATATGGAATTGCCAGAAGGTTTTGAGGATGAATCTAATACTGATAAAGTCTGTTTGTTAAAAATATAACTTTACGGTTTAATAGAATCTGGTCGGCAATGGTTTAAGAAATTCTATGAAAAATTAAAACAAATAAAATTTGATTCTTTAAATTCTGATAAATGTGCTTACATTTCAAAATCATCAATTGAAGCAATTATTATCGTGTATGTAGATGATTTAATAATTCTTACTAAAAATGAACACGATTATAAATACATTAGGGATGAATTATCCAACTCATTTAAAATGAAAGATATGGGTCATTTGCATTATTGTTTAGGTATAGAATTTACGCAAAACAGGGATAAAATCGTGATTACTCAGAAAAAGTATATTGAAGATATTCTGTGCAATTTAATGTGCAAGATTGAAAAGCAGTTTCTACACCTTTAGATAATAATGTAAAACTCAGTAAAGATATGTGTCCTGAAACTGACGAAGAAAAATCCGAAATGAAAGACATACCCTATCGCCAATTAATAGGATTGTTACTGTATTTATCTGTAGCAACTAGACCAGAAGTCACACACGCTGTGAACTTTTTAAGTCAGTTCAACAACAATCCAGGAAAACCTCACTGGTTAGCAGCCAAAAGAATTTTAAGATACCTGAAAGGTTCCAGATTACAATTACTGTGTTTTAATCGTAATCCAGAACCTTTAACTGGATACGGAACCTTTAACTGGATACTCAGCATCACCGGTCCAGAACCTTTAACTGGATACGGTGATGCTGACTGGGCATCAGACGTTAATGACAGAAAGTCCTTTACCGGTTATATTTTTAAGTACGCCGGTGGTGCTATATCTTGGGAGTCAAGAAAGCAACAAACTGTAGGGTTATCGACAACCGAGGCCGAATACATGGCTTTAACAGAGGCTGCCAAGGAAACTCTACACTTAAGACGATTCTTAGATGAACTTTCACATGGAACAGTAACAGCTCTTACTGACATCATGTTCGACAATCAGTCTGCTCAAAAACTGACACGAAACCCAGTATATCACTCTCGCACCAAACACATTGATATACGCCATCATTTCGTGCGAGATGTCCTTAATGATGGAGAGATTGATGTTAAATGCATAGCATCTGAAAACATGCCTGCTGATATTTTAACGAAGGCATTAAAAGCAGACAAGCATAAAATGTGTTGTAACTTAATTGGATTAAGTGTTTTAAATATTTAATGTCATCCAGTATCCATTTCAGGATAATAATTAGTGTATGTAATGATGTGTCTTTATTGCATTTCAGTATTATCTATTTGTATTTACATTGTAATGTTTAATTTGGTTACATCATTATATAAGTTTTGAATTCACAAGTATAAGTTTTGTATGGTAAGTCTGCATATATTTCATAAGTTATCTTTACTGAGTGAAATATGCATAAAACGTGTTCTCATAGAAAATGCACGTTGTGAGGTGGAATTGTTGAAAAACAACGTTCATTTTCTCTCCTTACGGCATGCGTACGCACACATATTAATTATGACGTCATCATATTTTTACCCTTTACGGTAACGCTCTGTGAGCGGAGGTAGAAAGAGAATAATGTTGTTAGCTGTAAGACGCTTCTGTGTTATGTTCTGTGAAAATGTTTCTTTGTCCTATTAAATGTTTTGCCACTACTCTGCTGCTATTATTTTTACTCTGAGTGACTAAATTCCCATATATATATATATATATATATATATATATATATATATATATATATAACAGACAAATAAATACCACTCACCTAGTAACAGATCTCTGTATCTCTGTAAAATAATATAAACGAATCAAACTAACAAAAAATTAAAAAGCGAGCATAGACTGCCAAACAAGTTAACTTAAAACCTACCCTAGCAATGAAAACATAAAACTTTTCAATAAAAGATTGCGCAGTTGGTTCATATCTTCATATTGAAAATGGATAAATATAACTAAAAATAAATAAACCAACAGATCTAGATAATTATAAGAAGAAAGCAGACAAAAAACAGACAGAAATCCAGCACTCAGGGCTCACCGCACCAGAGGCAAGACTATGTAGTAGTGCCGGAACTGAACCAGAAATCGAAGTAACCGACTGGTCTCGTCATCAGGGAGCCTAATCAAATCAGTTACCTCAAGGGGCACTTTTTGAATAGGATGCAGGTATAACCAAAAGACATCCCAAGGCCCCGAGATCCCCATTGGAACATTTAGTCAAAAGAAAATGAAAAGACACATACAACTTACAGTATGGGCTCAACGCACCATACATGCAAGTACACATACAATCCTAATGAAAAGCCAAAGATGCATACATACCCTAATTCCGTAGGTGATGTTTATGGCGAAACAACAGCCAATTTTACCCTAGTGGTTACGTCTAACATTGGTGGACGTCTAACAATGGTGGACATTACAAAATGGTTTTTGAAAATTTCACCCTAGAGATATGAAATTGTGCATATATATTCTTTAAAGTATAACTATACTAAACACCTCATGAAATTTTGTAAATATTTTAAACAAATTATACATTAAAAATTGAAATTGATTTTTTTAAATGCTACTTGAGATCTGATTTTTAACTCCCCCCTTAATTTTGCATTTATATTGCTTATAAATACATTTTGAACAGCGTTATGTATTATTTTGGGCTTTCATTGTATAGTTAAGATTTTAGGAAAACCTTTTTATCCTTTCACTCTGAATTTTTGTGATTTTTTTTTTTTGCTTTTCTACACTGAAGTTAAGCTTTGATAATCTGAATGATGTAGAAACCTGAAATGGATGCATAACTTTATTTTGATGTATTACAGGAGTCTTTTTTATACATTTTATAAAATTTCCTCAAAAAGCACGACGCAAGGAGCATTTTAAGACTTGTATAAATGGAAATTACTCATATTGAGAAAAAAGCCATTTAAAAGATGTTTTTCCACCTACCTTTAATACTAACTTTTTTACAGCCGCCATGTTTTCATTTTACTTTTCACTACATATTTTAAATGCATTTTCAATATTATGTACATTCGAATATTTTCATATTTTTTAAAATATTAATATACCAAAATATTCCAATTTTGTTCGATTTTCGGTAACTTGAAAGTCCACCATCTCCTTAAAAGGGGCCAATACCCTCAAAATAAAACACAGACAGACTGGTCACTGCAATCATAATGCCTAGGAAGATGAAATTTTGCATGATGGCTCCTTAAAGACCCTATTCGCTATCTAAGAAAGTTTTTTTTTAAATGTAAACTCTAATGGGGTTAAAAGGAGCCTAAGTCCCAAAATTAAAAAATTAAAAATCTAAAACCCGCTTATAAGAATGTCAAATTGGAGGGTGAACACCTCTGAGGAAGGAAAACACTCTAATGCTGACATTAATATAAAATAAATGAACCAAATTACATAATTTATAATACTAATGTACTCTGTAGGGAAGCAAAGGTATTTAGGTAGTTATATAATTCTGAATCCATATAGGATGTGCATTGTTTTTTTCGAGGCTATGTTCTTTCGATTATACAATGTTGACTGAGAGATGAATATTTCCAAACGTGTTCAATTTCTTATAAATTTCAAGTTTTAAAAATTAAATTATATTTGGTTGGAAATAAATTATAGAAAAAGTTTGTTGTTTATTTTCTTCAAGTCTTAAAAGGCCTTTTTCGTGAAAATAGAACCTCCTTAACTACTTCAGGGTCAATCCACTTAAACTGTCAAAACATATTCTACACAGTGCCTATTTTTCAATTTATTTTCATATAAAATTTCCAAAAGTAATTTAATTTATCACAGTTATGACAAGCAAAAATATATTATTTAAAATAATGCAGTATTCTCTACGACTAATTTATAATATAGTGGCAAATTTTAAATAAAAACAGGAAATTTTCTCATAGAAAAAATCCATAATTCGTATTTTTTCCGGTTTCAGCAGGATTATCTATTCCTTAAATTACCATGAATTAAAATAAATTTTAATAAATTTATTTTTTCTAACGCTATAAATTCTTCGCATTATAAATAAATTTAGTTTTGTCGTTAATTTTTAGGGCAAAATATTTTGTGTTTCATGTATTATTCAAACCCATATAATTCCCTGGTACCCGGTTCTGGAAAAACTTGAGAACAGAAACCCGTTTCTGAATTTTTACTTTCCTTCAGCAATACCTATGTAAAGGTGCATTCCCAAATGAACTTAGTGTTTATCGACATTTTATTTTCATTAGCTACGCATATAATCTATTAAGATACAAATTAACATTGGCAATTCTAAATGTAATTTTCCAGTAAGTTCTTCCAGTGATAGACCAAATTTTGATCTGATTTGAAGTTATTAACAGAAAAGAATCTGCCCTATTTCTTTTTAAAAAAATTAACAATAACGGTTCTTACAATAATGCAACAGACTGTATAACTATACTTCCTATCCTGTTTGATCCTACGGTACGTCATTATTTACATAATATAACTGTCATACTTTTTGCTGATTAGTAGTTTTTTATATAGTTAGCACTTACTTAATTATCTCTCAAAATATTTCTAATTGTTTTATTATTCCTTAATGACTGACATGATAATCTGAGAATAACTATATCTGATGACTAAAGAACTTTTAAATATGTGTAACTGTTAATATATGCTGGATATATGGTTATAATATCCTCAAACCTTATAAAGCAGAAATTTCTTAACGAATCTGTATTTTGTAACTGTAATCACATTTGATTTTCCTCATGCAAACTGTAATATTTATCAAAATATATTAGCAAAAATTATTGTGTTTTACATTAATATTTATAGATACAACTCAGAAAATCTCATAAAATATGATTTATTCTAAAGGTATTTTACAAAATAATACTGCGGTACAGTTTTTTTTCCTTAATTTCAACTCTGGATTCATTGATTGGTTGGATTTATTGACACTGGATTCATTGATTGGTTGCGAGCACTACGTTGAGCTTACTGCACAATTTGATACACAAAGGTAATGAAATCGAGACCTACAGTTTAAATCCAATTCCGAATAGTTAAAAATATTATCGCCAAAGCGGGACTCGAGCGTACAGTCTCATTCAACATTGAAACTATGGTATTGAAAAATTATTTTACTTCCTTATCATAAAAATGTGACCTATAGATATTTATGATCAATTTTACTGCTAACGATTTTGTTATTGTTGTTGTTACTTATCTCCTCCCCCCCCCCCACTTTCTAGCCGGAAAGTGACGGACCAGGTTTCGACTGAGGACAGAGAAATGCAACTCACAAGGGTCGGAGTTCGATTTTTAAAGATGCCACATCATTTTATACAGAGCACCCCAAATGGTAAATCTCGTACCTTATCTCACCCACTCAACTCCTCCTGTCTCCGTATTTTATGTGGCCATATCCGGCCTAGACACGAATGCATTTAATGATGCTCGTCGGGATTCGAACTCCTATTCCGAAGAAATACTCGCTATCAATAGGGCCAATTAAAGTTTTGACTTATACGTAGCCGTATATGTAAACAGCTGTATGAATCTTGTAAAAACCACTGCCATACCCAAGAGCATAAATTATGGAGAATTCACTCAGAAAATAGTATGAAAACTTAGTCCGCTCTTCATTATTGCAATGTAAAACCAAAACAATCATAATTTCTCTTAAGAAAGTAAAAAGACACTAGTTGGCATCCGTCAAAACATGACGACTAGATAGTAAATAAATATACTAATACACAAATTATACTCAACACATCATTGCCAAATGTTGAAAATCATAATAATGTACAGAAACAAATTAATGTATTTAAGAGGCCTTGTTCTTAGTGTGTATATATAGCTAGATTTAAAAATGTCACTGAGCATGCGCATAAAGCAATTTTTTAGTTGTGTGGGGAACTCTTTATTTTCAGCGCCGCTAGATGTCAGCGCTAGCGAACATCAGCGTATGGATACATGCGCTGGCGTCTGTTCCGCGAACACTGCGCATGGGCAGATGCGCGCGAAGAAGCGAAGGAAAGAGGACTCTGGTCAGTAAGTTCACGCGAGTTCAAGCGATAGTTAGTCCGTACTAGACACTGACACCTGTTGGTCAGACAGCTTGTGAATGTTAATCGCGCTACAGTATTTTCCTCTCTGTAATTATTTACCTACAGAAAAATAAAATCGAATTGTTGAGTTTAAAGAAAAACCTTCTGAGATGACTCTTTTTTTGGAGTATTATGTATGACAATCACCACATCGTGATTTCTACAGTTGTAAACTATCGCTACTTATCAGCGCAAAATAAACAATTTCCATCAAGTTTAATCTTATAATTCACAAACATAATTATAAAAATAAAAATGGCAGAGAGAGATCTAGAGAGACTCCTCGGAATAAACGTGTTTATCATTAAAACATGTAAATGAGCTTGCGCAGAAACAGTGAGTTTCTAAAGCCAGATTTAAACACGCCGCTAAGCATGCGTAGAAATAATTTTTTTTATTGTAAATTATCGCTAATTAATAAAAACTACTGTTACAAAAACCAAGTTTGACGAAACAACAGATTACAATCTTTCGTTTAAGACCCAAATGTAGTAAATTGATGCAGTAGTTTTCTCTCACGGACTGCCCAAAAAGTTGGCTTAGTAACTTATATATATATATATAGATGATTGGATTAATTTTTTACAATGTGATTAATGCATTAGGTGCGGAGAATCAAAGGAAAAAAAATTATCAATGCAGTTTCATTGTGTCATAAGACATTTTTTATTGTAGCATTTATGGTTTTAAAAACCATAAAGTCCAACTTATAATCTACAATCTTCCGTTATTGAATATATTCATATTAAAAAAATGGATTTGAATCCTGAATTTTAACAGCATCCAAGTAAACATTTCCTTGCCTATTTTAAGTCTTTTCCTCTTGTTTTGCAATATTTCCTAACATCCGAATTTCATTAAAGAATCCGAGAATTTAAATATGTTTTAGTGGAGGAAAATGCCCATTTTATTTCAATTCAACTTCTAATTAAGTCTTACCTTGGAGAATAGAAAATCATATTCAGTAACATTCATTCATAAAATAAATGGCACAAAGAAAAGAAATCTATAAAGAGCGTTATTTTAGGTCTATTAGATGATAAGCTGCTTTTTTATTAAATATTTCTTTTGGTCGGAAAAGAATCAATTATCTACTTCAAAAAATATCCACTAATAGGAATTTACTTTTGAAGTAATCCTATTACTTTGCTTTACTAAAAATGAGTTTCCTTTTGAAAATTTAATCACCATATATTAAAACAGATAAAGCTTTGAACAATTTTGTGAAAATAATGATAATAATTTACGAAAATATTTGTTCAAAAAACGCTTTTTAAATAACTCATAATGTAAGAAAAAATACTAAAATTATAACAAGATATAATTATTATAACATTAACATACTTGTTAAAAAATATTTTTAAATATTATACTGTGACCTGATACACTAAAAATCTTTAATACCACATTCACTTAACGATAAAGTAAAAATCCAACATACCTGGAAATTATACTAAAAGTTAAACATAAGTGGTTCGTGTAACTATAACAACAAGAGGAGTTATGCCGATAAATTTTAATATCCACGTAAACTGATTGGTTGGAATTAAAGGATGTGTTTGGTGAAGTTGCATTAAATTTGTATGAAACCTCTTTTAGGGTTTGTATTAAATCCTTTTAGGGGCAAAAACCTCCATCGTTTGCACGGTGCACATTTTTTTTCTCGATTTTTTTAATCTAAAAAATGTTATATTTTTTTTACAATTAAAGGCTTTAAAATTATTCTACTTCTTTAAACTGATAACATATGGCAGCACTAACCATTTTTTGCTCATTTAACTGCAATACATTGAATGCAAAGTGAAAGAAAGTCGAGAAAAATAGGGGTCTAAAAATGGACCCCCGAAGATTAATCCTCTTCTAGTGATTTTAGGACACTACAGGCAATGTCTGCAGGTCCATGCAATGAAACCAATACCTGACAGTACTATCGTGTGCAATGATTATTGGTCCAACAACGTCCTATCCACTGTCGAGTGCCAATGAAACGAAGTCTTGCAAGGTATTGGATTCATTGCATGGACCTTTAAACTTTGCCAGCAGTGTCCTACATCCACTAGAAGGAATTTCAATTTTTAAATTCAATCGCTAAAAGATATTTGATACAAATTTAATGAAACTTCAACATAATCCCACGCTCTAATAAGGAAAACGAAATTTCCATGCAACACGAGATTCTTTAGTTGGTTGTAGGTCACAAGAAGAAATTTTAAAGGTCCATGCAATGAATCTAATACCTCACAAGACTTAGTTTCATTAGCGCTCGAGAGTAGATAGAATGTTTGAGTACCAATAATCAATGTAGAGAAACAAATCATTATTGGTATTATTACAAATTTATAAATTTGTGATTGCGGCATCTTGCTTCATTTGAGAATTACACCACCAAGTTGTAGGTTCACCGAAAAGCAGTTTAAGAGTAGGTATGGGCTAGCACGAAGTGTGAAATTTATTAAGATGCCGCTAGGCAGCAGTTGGTAGGACGCTCATATGCTAACAACAACTTCATAGCTGTAATAAATAAAGTATTGTGATTGTAGGTTAGAATCATGTTGTTAGCTAGTTGCCAACGAACATTATACCACGATTAATAGATAATTTATTTAGGTTTTCAAAAAAGAAATGGAATATATAAAGCTTATTAATAATCTGTAGGTAAAACATATATCTACAGACATTATAACTAATGTAAAAAGGATGAAATAAAAACAAAAGACTTGACTTTTTAGGCTTGATTTAAAAATAAAAGTATTCGAATACAGCCAGAAGCACACGCACATATTCCTCTGTATCTATCAATCTATCTATCATCTATCTATCTATAAACATACACACACATATATATATATATATATATATATATATATATATATATATATATATATATATATATATTTATTTATTTTTATTTATATATTTGTTTGTTTATTTGTTTAAATAAGGCTGAGTTTTTAGAAATTTCTAGACGTATTAAAATATGACTACCTGACATTAATTTTAAAAATCTTTACAATTCTGGAAATTTAATATCCCTAAAGAAAATTTTTCATATTGTAGCTATTTAAAATTTACGATACTGGAGAATTTGTATATATGTGGGAAACATAAGCGTATTATTTCCTTTCGCAGTAATCTGGGTTTGATATTTCTATCTGTTCTCCTTTGCATATAACTTTAAGTCGCATAGATTTCAAAATTTCATTTTTTGGGTTTTATGAATTCCTAAAAGTTAAAAAGGTATTTTGGTAGTATTTTGGTCTTATTTTGACCCAAAATATTCCATGCACTGACGAAATGTATTAAATGCACTGACGAAATGTGTTCTTTAGAATGTTCATTTCTTTAAATAGATAAGAAAAAAGAAGTAGATCGTAGAAGTAAGAATATTTTTCGAAACATTATATACACTTCAATATGATAATATATAGAGTTCTTATATATATATATATATATATATATATATATATATATATATATATATATATATATATATATATATATACACTCACAAGAAAAACCCTTAAATATTACTGGGAATATAACATTTATATCTCTATAGTTATATTTTATTTTTTTAAACTGAGTTTTTTAAACTGATTTGCAGTCACATTACTTTATACTAAATTTCTTTCGTCCTGTTTGGCTCCTAGAAGGCTCATACAAATAAAACATTTTAATGTTGGTCTATGAAAATAGGAATTTTATTTCTAAAGTTTTTGGCATTATTCTTTATATAACATTCTTTTTTTTTCTGTGCTGTTTTACTTTTTTATTGCTTTATGCAGCATATTTTTTTCAGTCACTGTTTTGCATATTAAGAACTACATATTTTGCTAATGCTAATTCTCTGGCTGGAAAATTTATAAAGCCTTCCAAAAGTTTTAATGACCTGACGTCCGACAAATGTCTTATGAGTCCCACGCTATTTACCTTACCCAAAACATCTAAGCTTTATGAAAACAGAAAATAATCATCATTTTTAAAGTGTTTATGACTGGTACACTGCACAACCTTTTTTTCCTATCATAATTATTTCTAATCATCAATACTCTGATAATTAATTCTATATGGGTATTTATCTGTAAGAAATTGAAGGACCGTGTTTTATAAAGAATTATTAGATATAAATTCTTATAAGTTATGGGTTTTTAACAGTGCGCTCATTCCGCACTTTCCAAGGAAGGATTCGGCAGCCATGATGTGGCTTTAAACATTTTAGCCACTTGAAAACTTCTAGAGTCATTTCTGTACTATTTGTGATAAACTACATGCTATGACATGTCCCGCCTCCATACCTTTGAAGCAATGGCGTCTCGGGATCTCTATCAATATTAAGAGGCTAGAGAAGGAGTCGTCAAAATTTTAATACCTACCTCCCACTTTTGTATCTTTGTTGATGGCAATGTTTCTTTACCGCGCACCGGTGCATATCCGCAGTGACTTAATTTAACGCAAGTGGGAAGTAAATTGTAGAGAGTTTGCAATAAATATGTACTTAAATTTATCTCTTTATTTATACTTTATGTATATATATACATAAATAGCTACGGATGGCTACGGAGCTAATTCGTTGCTCTCTCGTCCACGAGTATACTTCGAGAAGTGTCCGGTGAATTATTACCCGTAATCCACGTTTAGGGATGAAATTCAAAAGTAAATTGCAAAAGCATATTTTAAAAAGTCAAATTCACGAATGTGTTAGTAGTGTATTCGATATATGGATGAAGAACAAAATTGGTAACAACGGATAAAAATTCCCACCGCCCACCATGAAAGCTTGAATCGCCTACTTGTGGGCGGTAGGGACCAGGTTGACTACCACTGGGCTAGAGCATTGAGAAATTAATACGCATTATTTCCTTCTCCGTTTTACTTCTTATCTTGTTGTTGATTGTTTCCTTGCTGAAATTGTTATCGTGTTGTTTTTCTTTATTGCTTGCCACTGGAAATTTTAAAAATAAATTTATACTTTAAGCTGTCCCAGTGAATCTTAATGTCTTCTCTCCGTTAAATTAAACCACTTTTTGTGTTTGATGTTGCTAAGAAATTTTAACAGGTATATTTTCGACAGGTTGTCTCTTTCATTGGTTATTCCATTATAAAACCAATTAGATTTGATCGAGGACTGAATGCTCTTCTAAGTTTACTCTATCGTACTTCTGATAATTGTACAAGTAAGCCATACTGTATATTTCCTAAGAACTATTTTTTTCTGAAGATATATTTATCATCCAATCTCATATTTTAATTACCATTCGATTATCACCTTCATGGAGTATTATGATGTTTTCAATGAATGTTTTTTTTTCTTTGGTAACTCAGAACTGGTTAATGTAAAGGCCTATTCCCATGCCATTATTGAAGTTAAATGGATGCTTACTTTTTGCGGCAATTGATTTCATTGCACTTAGTCTAAATCGATTGATACCCGTTTATCTCGTCCAATTTTTTTTTAAATACACATTACTTATGTATGAAAATAAAGAAATATGCTAAAGGAATTTTTTTATCCAGGGGAAATTTCTGCTACTCTTTTATAAAAATAGAATTCTCAACAAAATAATAAATTCTGTTTCGTATATTTTACACAAAGGGGATTTTATCTTAACATTGCGATGAAAAGTATATCAGCGGAAACATAGCATCTTATGCAATATATAGAGAATCTATGCTCACTTCTACCCAGACTTGGGTGTATATAATTTGAAGTAGCACTCTATTTGAATTATATACAAACACAGTTTATACATGAAATAATGTTTATTGAATTCGCTGCACATATAATTGGCTTTTACAGCAATAAGCATGCGTACTACTTGTACGGAATGTAAATACAGCTTTCAAGAACAATATATTTTTATACTCACGAACAGTAAGTCAAACCAGCAGTACTGCCACGTAAACTTCTAGCCCGTTAAGGACTAGAGCAGGATAACACCTTTTCAACCTTAACAACAACTCCCTTTTCATTAATGACGCTGCGTGGTATTTATACTAAGCGCGTATGCCAAAATTAGCATATCTGAAGCAGCTTCTTTAATTCACTCAAAAGTTCGAATCTTGTGTATACCTTACAAATATTAATATCGATAATTTGTTTGACATAAAGATAAATACACACGTGTTTTCAAGTATTATTTTATCCATCGAAAAAGAAAGAAAACTATTACTACCAAAATTTTACATTTAGAAAAATATTCTGCTGATACTTTTATATAAAAAATAATTCCTCAAAGGTGAGATAACAGAATAGATATCCATAAAAGAATAGATAAACTATCACTTAAATATATTTAACTACTAAAACAATATTATGCTAAGTGATGATTCAGCTTTTTGCTAATATCTTTTGCGATATAAAATACAGTACGAATTTTCTGACATACGAGTTCATCCAAAAGTATCATCAACAGTCATCTATAAAACATTCAGATTCTCTACTAATATTCTTAAAGAAGTGGAAGAATCAGGTGCAGTTACTAATGCATGAAGGATTCAGCATTAATTATAGCGGGAAAAGGTGTGCTCACGTTTGTCTATTTTTGCGATTCGTAGTTTAGAAAATTTTAAAATTATATTTCAGTCCTACGCTAATTAAGAGACTTTGTCAGAAATATTATTATAGGATTATAAACTTCATATTTCAAATGGTTATTCGTAAGATAAGTAGAAAGAGCTTCAATGTTTTTTTACGAGGGCTAATTTTACAAATAACTGAAGATTTAAGTTGGTTCCCAACGGATACAAATAGAAATCCCACAGTGGTTCATGGACCAAAAGATTCGTATTTTGAATTCTAATATTCTAACCATTTCCTAGAAGTTTATTTAAAAGGAAAAAAGGAAACAGGTATATTGTTTACTCAATATTTAATGTCAAAAATATCTAAACACTGAAATTCCTTGGAACATCACTGTATATTATCTGTATTGAATCCTGTTGGAAGCGGAATAAAATAACTAACCAACAGATACCGTTGGTGTGTGATTAACAGAATATACTTGGAATAACATTTAGCTTAAAATAATTTCGATACAAACATAAGTAAAATAGTGTCATTTAAAAACATAATTTAAAACACTACCACTGTAGATATCTACAAGGAAAGTAAGAAATAAACAGCACTATAAGAAAAATCGCCTCTATTAGGGCGATAAATCACAGTATATAAAACAGCATAGGGACAATTCCCTTTCAATTCAACTAATCCAAGCTGTCCATAACTTTCAGCAAGGTAAGCAGAAAATGCGATGCCCTTGCTGACATCTTTTCCTCCTAACGACTATATTTTGCATACACATGAGATGACAAAGAATTGCTGCATTCAAGCTTTTTCAGACATACTATACAAACATATATATTAAACAAATATTGGATACAAAACAGGAAAGCCTGTAAATATATATATATATATTTAAATATATATATATATATATATATATATATATATATATATATATATATACATATATATATATATATATATATATATATATATATATATATATATATATATATATATATATATATATATATATATATATATATATGTATATATATGTATACATATATATATATATATATATATATATATATATATATATATATATATATATATATATATATATATGTATATATATGTATACATATATATATATATATATATATATATATATATATATATATATATATGTATATATATGTATATATATGTATGTATGTATATATATGTATATATATGTATATATATATATATATATATATATATATATATATATATATATATATATATATATATATACACTGCTGGCCACCCAAATTGCAACACCAAGAAAGACAAGAGATATCACAACAAAATTTATTTTGTAGATAACATGTTGACCAAGTATCAAATGATTAAATTTATAGACTTCTGTGAAGTGTGGTTCCTGCCAAAATCAGTAGCTAGAGTAGCCGCCATTGTTGGAGATAACCGCTGCCACACGCCTCGGCATTGATTCAAAGAGACTTTGGATGAGTTCTTGGGGTACAGCAGACCAAGCAGCTTCCAAACGTTGCCAAAGTTGACCTGCTGTGGCAGCTGGGGATGGAATCTGGGTCAATCGTAGAGCAACCATGGACCACATGTTTTCTATCGGCGAAAGATCCGGAGAGCGAGGCGGCCAGGGAAGCAATTCAATCATGCGATTGACGAAGAACCGTTCGACAATGCGTGCCACGTGTGGTCGCGTATTATCCTGTTGAAATATGGCTGTGGGCAAGCCCTGAAGGTAAGGAAGAACAACTGGCTCCAACACCTCGGAGATATAGCGCTGGCTGTTTAAAGTACCGGCAATGCGTACTAGAGGTGTGCGAGAGTGATATCCAATACCGCCCCATACCATAATACCCGGTGCAGGACCAGTGTGGCGGTGCATAACGCAGCTGTTCAGCATCCTCTCTTCACGGTGTCTCCAGACTCGAATGCGACCATCGTGGTGTTGCAGACAAAAGCGTGACTCGTCAGTAAAGACAATTTCATGCCATTCTGCCGTCCACATCCTTCTGTCATCGCTCCATTGGTGGCGGAGACGTCTGTGGTTCTGCGTCAAGGGTAGACAAAGCAATGGACGTCTTGCGGACAGACCACTCTGCTGTAAACGGCGTCGAATGGTACGCGCAGACACTGGATGATGCGTTACAGACTGCATGTGCTGTGCTATCGTTCGTGATGTGACTGAGCGATCCGTCACTGCCATGCGCACAATTTGCCTGTCATCACGTGAAGTGGTGCGCTGAGGTGGATGCGATCGAACACGCCGGTCCGTCGTACCCTCCTGCATCCAACGATCACATATCCGCATAACAGTTGTTTGGTTTCGTCCAACACGACTACCGATTTCCCTGAAAGATAATCCACAATCTCGGTAGGCCACTATCCTTCCTCTGTCGAACTCGGATACTTGATCAAAAGATGATCGCTGTTTTCGACGAGGCATAATTGATCTTTTTTTTGAAAAAAACACAAGAAAAACACAATTGCCGAACTTGAAATCTTCGAAATCTCCAAACCTTAAATAGCGCTTTGAAGTGGCGCCACAGGCGCGCGTGGTGTGCGTCTGCGCTGAAATTCTAATCACTTGCATATCTCACCTCCGCTAATGCATGTTGTAAATTTCATGTTATTTGCATGTTTCCTTCAGGGTGTTGCATTTACAGTGGCCAGCAGTGTATATGTATATATATATATATATATATATATATATATATATATATATATATGTATATATATGTATATATATATATATGTATATATATGTATATATATATATGTATATATATGTATATATATATATGTATATATATATATGTATATATATATATATATATATATATATATATATATATATATATATATATATATATTTAAATATATATATATATATATATATATATATATATATATATATATATATATATATATATATATATATATATATATATATATATATAATAAATCCTCATGTACAGTAGACCGGGGCTTGTTGGCCCATTTTTTCTTCAATTTTTTAAATTTATTATAAATGAATTTTTTTTTAATTTTAGTTTGCACAATCAGCACATCTTAATGCATAACTACGTATGAGAAAATTTGAAAAAATATTAATTAATAGTTTGTATATGAAGCTCAACAGGACATCAAGTCACTGGGCCAACTTGCCCCGTTCGATGGAGCAGGTTGGCCCTCTAAGTTGATTTGATTTTCGGATTACTAACGGAAATGAATAAACACATAAAATATCAAATGTAATTTTAATATGGTATATAAAAGACACAAAGGATAAGAAAAGATATTTTGTCCAACTTAACTACTGCCTTCATCGATATTTCCCATCATCACAATGAATGCAAACATAAAATATCGTGTCCCCAGTGACACGATTCATGTTCTCAACGATTGCACCTGGAACATTGAATCCAAACTTATCTTGATTGATTGACAATTTTATTGTCTTTTATAGGCTTATGAATGTAGAAAACAAACTCTTGGAATGCGAGGCATCTTCGGCCATTGGACCAACATGCCACGGATTAAATAAGCCAACATTCCCCATATCGCGATTTTGGATTTTGATCATTGTATCAAATATTCTGTTAATATTTTTTTTTCAAATCAGGAGGTAGAAAATTAGTTCCGAACAACGATCTTTTAGATTGTTATTCACCTAAGTGAAACTTTAATTTAGAACCAAATCAGAAACGATTATTTATAAGTGCAAAGAAAAACTCACTGCAGTGCAAATTTGAAAATTTGAAGTGGCTTTCGTTTCATTGCTTCTTAGCTTCTGACGCTATTACGAGTGAAAGAAAACGTACTAAGGCACACGTTACTTAGCTAGTAACGCAATCTACCCGATAGTTTGAAAAATATCGTAGATGGGCCAACGTGCACCTATGGCCAACATGCCCCAGTCTACCCTATATTATGCTGTTCCTTGTGGCTCATAAAAAGGCTAAAAAATAAATACTAGCCATGAAAAATAATTTTGGTAATTTTATTCTTTTAGAGAAGTGCTCACATAAAAGCACACCATTTGCCTAATACAGTATTATATCTAAACTGCTAAGAAAATATCGAAATTCCTGATTATGATAAATATTATTGCAGATGTATTTAGAGAAACTTTATAATCTGCGATCTTGTAATATTAAAGAGACAAAAACATAATTTTTTTTTTAAATTTCCAATGCCAGATTTCAAAGGCAACTTTAGATAGAACAATAAAGCAGAGAAAGCAATAACAGTGAACGACAAAACTAGAATCAGTCTACAGTATAATCTATAAATCTATTTTGGGTATTGCTTCCCAATATCTCTCCCAGAGTGATTCAGCATTGAGTGCAGGGCAACGACTGAAATATTAATCGTCCATTACCTCATCAGTATTGCACAATTTTAAAACTGGGCATGGAACAACGCTTATTACATGCAGATGTTTTAATAGACAGTCATGGCCAGTAGCAAGCGAAAGGCAGCTACTGATTTCTTTCTAGGCCATAACGGAATGTCGAAAACCCCACCAATCCACACTTTTTGAATATTTCTTTCCGTAACATCTTTACAAAAAGCTTTTCTGCAATAACTCTTTACTAATATTTTCGCAGTGTGAAAATAAATGGGATTATCCCAAATTTGTAGAATGTTGGCTCCTTTCTTTGCCAGGAAATCTGCACTTTGATTTTCATGAAGGCAACAGTGTGATGGTATCCATTCGATGACAACTTCTTTGCCGTTTTTAGTTAGATTGTTTAATAACTGATGATTTTTAAACTATCAACCGACATAGGAGATTCAGAAGAAGAAATTGCTTGACGAGCAGCGTTAGAATTAGAGAGAATAAGAACTCTTCAAAAATTCCCAAAGTGACTTTCGAGTTGGGATAGGGCTATACGTAAGGTTGCAACCTCAGCATCAAAAGCAGTCCTGTTCCTTAAAAAAATAAACTTAACGTTTACTTCTCACTTCTTCTTTTACTTCCCATGAACATATTTTTAAAAATTCAAAAAATATATACGGGAATAACGTAATCTCATTTGAATTCCAGAAAGGCACAATTTACCTTTAAGACATGGAACCAAGTTCTATTCACTAACGATTATACAACCTTTAAATTCATAATCTCGGAACTATCAGGAATATTTCTCAAGAATTATTTTTCTGACATTACTTTAAAGATGTTTACTTCGTCATTATTAATCTTTCACACATCTCTTTTAACCTTCTAAAGTAATTAACCGACTTTGCATAAACTTTTTTCTCGAAAATCTTCATTTAACCACAAGTTATTTAGGCTTATTATCTACTATTTAATGAAAGCAGGCCTTTTTACCACATTAGCAACGGACTTCATGTACTATAACTGGGATGTAAAATTATAATATATTATCCTCCACAATATCTATGATTGGAATCATAAATATTATTTTGCATACGTTACATAACCACTGGGCTTATGGCCAGACTAGCAACAAATACAGATTTCAAATATTATAACCGTGATGCAGAAATATCATCCATAATTCTCCAGAAAATATATCATTGAAAATGTCAATTATTCTTTTCTGGAGTAGCAAGACATGTGGGCTAAATAACCAGATTAATAGTAAACGCGAATTTCAAGTATTATATTCGGGATGTAAAAATATCATCCATAATCTTCCACAATATCTATCATTGGAAACGTCACGTATTCTATTCTAGTCTCCGCTTATTACCATATTAGAAACAGAAATTGGTTTCAAGTATTTAAACCGGGATTTAAAAATATCATCCATGATTTTCCACGATATCTATCATTGGAAACGTCACGCATTCTATTCTAGACATTATACAACGTCTGCTCTTATTACCAGATTAGAAACAAAAATTGATTTCAAGTATTTAAACCATAATGTAAAAATAATTTCCACAATTCTACAGAAAAGCTATTTTGGATTCGTAAAGTATTCGTTTTTAGACCTTGGACAACCTCTGGTGTTATTACCAGATTAAGAACAAACACATATTTCATGTATTATAACCGTGATATGAAAATATCGTCCATAATCTTCCAAAATATCTATTATTGGAAACGTCACATATTATTTTCTAGATATACGACCTGTGGCTTTAATACTAGATTAGCAACAAACAAAGATTTCATGAACTATAACCGTGCTGTAAAAATAGCAACCATAATCATTCACAGAATCCATCATTGGAATTGTGAGGTATTCTTTTCTAGACTCTAAACAATCAAATTTTAAAAAAATTCCATGGGGAAAGCATAATATTTAATTATTCTTCTCGTTTTGAATTCGTTGAAAAACTAGAGATATTTTCTATTTTTCCACGTTATGAATATGCATATATTTTAATTAATTGAAATGTTTTTTTTCTTTTTTTTTAAAGAAATTGTCAAATTATTTCGTTGATTTTCAGCAACTCTTGATTATAAACTGAATTAAATAGCTTAATTGCTCCTTTTACATTCCTGTATAAAAAACGATGTTATAATATTTCTTTTAATTCGCAGAATATATAGTAAAATAACGTTTTTCTTAAAGTTGCCCTTCATGGCTTTCCGTGAATTAAAACTATTTTTTTTTAAATGCAAGCTATCATATTCAAGAAGGTTTCTCAAAAAAGTAATTTTGATGTTTGAATTCATTATGCGTTTTTAGTTTCACAATCTTTGAAATAAGACTAATAATACAAAAACACAAATATTGTAATTACTTGTATTTTTGGTTTTCCGTTTAAATTTGATTTATATTACGGAAACAATTAACGCACAACAAGGAGAATATTTCAGCTTTTTTTGCAGTTCTATAATTATTTTAATATTTTACACGAAGTCATAAATATTTAATTCTGTACATTTTGAATGCAATCCGATTAAAATATTTTTTTTCTAAACAAAGCCAATTTTCTTGTGGTTCAAATGTTGTTGTGGTTGTTGCTAATGCCCCCTGGTGGGAAGTTTCCCTACCAGATCCATATAGGCTTTGCGGTCTGAGAAGTGTGGCTGAGGTTTCTAATAGTACCACAAGGGTCGGAGTCAGTCTTAGTTAGGTTCGACCTCAATTTTTACCGAGCCATCCCAGGGGAGAAATCTGGTGGGGGGATCATACCCACTCCCTCCCTCTCAGATACCATAGAGGGAATTTCCCGTCTACGGATTTAACGTGCCCATATCCGGCCTAGACTTGAAGGTATTTTAATGGCGCTTATACGGAGTGAAACCGAGAACCATCGACGCCGAAAACCAACGCGCCACGACTAGGCTACCTTAGACCCACGTTAGATTATAAAATATGCGAATGTTAACATGAATTCAGTCCTTGGAGTGTTGGCATAAAAGCGTCAAGGTGTTTTCGCCTAGCACAGGTAATCACCCGACAAACATCTGGTATATATTTGGCTGTAAAAGAATTCTAGGTGCTAAATTTAGGAAGTGAGCTGCTACACTTATTTAATAAGACCGACTAATAACACTTCAATTAATTACATATAAAAAGAATGACCAAAGTGACAGTGCTTACGGAGCAAAAGGTTCTACTATATACATAAGATAATCTGATACCGACATTGTCACTTCTATTTGAATTTTAGAGGTTTTTGAGCTTAACCCTTTCAGGGGCAACAAAGTCTACCGTTTGCACGGTGGAGGCTTTTTCCCGATTTTTTTAATCTAAAGAATCTTGAAAAAAATTTTCAATTAAAGGTTGCAAAATGTTTTTACTTCTTTAATCTGATAACAGATGGCAGTACTAGCCATATTTCTCCTCATTTAACTGGAATACATTGAATGCAAGTGGAAAAGACGACTAGATTTAGGCGTTTGCACTGTGCAAACGGCGCCCCTCAAAGGGTTAAGGAGCAAAAGATTTTACCATGTGCGTAAGAGAATTTGATACAGACATTGTCACTTCTGATTGAATTTTTGACGTTTTTGAGCTTATGGAGCAAAAGATTTTATCATTTACATAACAGAATCTGATACTGACATTGCCACTTCTGTTTGAATTTTAGAGGATTTTGAGCGATGGCGCATTCCATGTTATGGGTTAGTTTCTGGATAATTATGAATCTAAAGCCTCCTTGGGTCTTATTTGTACTGTGGTCGCCTATTTATTCCCTCAACATCTCCAGAATAGTTTACTAAAATTTTATTCCACATACCAATGTTTCGGTTTTAGAACTGTTACCGCTTTCTACCAGACGAGAAATGAAATTATATTGGCCATATTTGCCGAGCTGCCCCTCTTCAACTAGTAAGTTATCGCTGCGTGTAAGAAATTATTTTATTTGAATTTATTTTCTTCCCATTTTTTTTCTCCCTTTGGACACAAACTAGTGTTCCCATACATTTTTATTCGTTTAATTAATTATTTTTTTACAATATTGGGAGACCAATTGTTTTAAGCCAGGAATTATTTTGTCATTTTTCTGCCTAATGATCCCTCACTGTGTTTTCCAACTGGCAGATGTAAATCCAACAGTTTTTCAAACTAGGAACAGATTCCGAATCGTTTTACCTCGAATGTGATGAGTAATGCAATGCGAGATGTAAAAATATACATCTCCAGAATACAAGTAGCAATGGGCCCCAGTTTTTCCTTTGTTTTGAGCTACTCAGCAAGACAGATGATGGGTACGCTAGAATGTACGCTTACATAGGTTGAAACCTAAATCCAAAGCTAAATATAGCACTCTAGAGATGTATATTTTGGCTTTTAGCTCAGCTGCTTTTCCATGCTTTATGTAATTTGTCATCTTCGTGTGTTCTTGTTTATTTTCTAATCGAGAAACCCGTGGACAAAGTCCTTAGATACACAGAAAAAAATGGGAAAAAGACAAAACTGCAAAAGAGAACAAAATATAGTAAATACACGAACAAGAAAAGCATCTAAGGTAAAATTATTCTGCGATCATGAGGCTCCCAATAGCGTCCGTAGAGAGAATGTCTAGTTAAGGCTGAACAGGACATGATGTGCTTAAGGCCCATGTCGTCGGAATTGCAAGGAGGTAATATAAAGCTAAATTAACTTACCAATATATTTCAATATACTGCTGTGCAGTCGTGTTGGGTTGCAATTCTGAAAGCAGCCAGTGAAAGTTCACGTGCATCGTGAAGGCCATTCGCGGCCTTTCTCCAGACTTCATTTTTAAGACGATTTTGGATGTCGGGATGAAAGAACCCTTTATTTGCTGCATTATAATCTCATAAGCAGTTTTATAAGGAATTTTATTTGGAGCACAGGGTAACATCGAGGTTCCACTCTTTGCTGATAAATTTGCTGCCTCATTTACTGGTATGTAGCAATGGCGTGCTCTTTAGGTTAACCTGAGTTCTTGATTGAAAATTGTTCTTTCGAAGTGGGCTGGTTGACTTGACTTTGTCAGTCACCAATAAAATAATATAGAAAATCCGCAATATGATTTTTTCTTCTAGAGAACTCATGGATTATATCTTGCCGAGCACATACCACAGGCGAAACGTAGTTCCTAGACTACATTTTCGGTAGAGATGCATTTAGTATGTGATTTAAACACATCCATTTCGTAGGCTTTATGGAAAGACTAAATGATTTTTATCCTCAAATGAAAAGTTTACAGTTTCTTAAAAATTTTGCAATGCAAATTTATGCAGTTTCGAAAAAAAAATGCTCAATCACTTGCAATTCAGTTTTTTTAGTTTAATAAGCATTTTTACAGGAATATCTCTTGAAAATTCTAGTCAAAATTCCTTCGTCCTTAAGAGGTGTTTTGTTTCCGCCGTTTCATTCATATTTTCATAAGCGACAAAGTTAATTTTCGTATATGGGTTTGAAAAGGATTCCAACAAATAAACAAGATTTCTTTTAATTATTATTTTAGCGAAAAAAATTATATCGTACAAAATTTCTACTGTCAGAAACATATTAATAAATATATAAATTATGAAAATTAGGAATTTTAGAGGAAATTAAATAAAAGCAATAGGAAGAAATGTTTATCGTTGGGCCCACGGTATTATTGTTGTGTTTGTTTTTGTACTTATGCCCGCAAGTAGGATAAATATTTATCATATTCATCATATCCATTGAAGGCCGCAGTACAAAGGTGCGCCCCCTCGGTCGCTCGAGGCTTTTGGGCACCAAGGGTAGGAGGCCAACTTGCTTCCATGTGCCATTACAATTTTGACAACGGGCTAAAGGTCGATATCTGGAGAGCTCCGACTTTCTCCAATCCACTGAACTTATCCGGTCTACGGATTTAACGTGCCCATATCCAGCCTAGACGAGAAGGTGGGTAAAATCTGGAGGGCTTATACCTTACCCCTATTCCTATAAACCCGACTGAAGTACATACCATTCTACAAATCTAGCGGTCCCATACTCAGCGTAGACATGAGAACACTGGGTGGCGTTTGTTGGCCTTCGAACGTCCTTAGAAGTAACGTTACTTACTTTTATAACTGGCGAAATAAATTTGATGAATGTTTAGCTCTCTCGAGTGAAAAATTCCTCAAAGCGAAATATACGAGCAAATTCCCTATGAACATTTACTACGATGTATCTGAAGTTCATTGAAACAGGTTTTCGTATTTTACATATACACAAGTACACTGCTGGCCACTGTAAATGCAACACCCTGAAGGAAACATGCAAATAACATGAAATTTACAACATGCATTAGCGGAGGTGAGATATGCAAATGATTAGAATTTCAGCGCAGACGCACATCACGCGCGCCTGTGGCGCCACTTCAAAGCGCTATTTAAGGCTTGGAGATTTCGACGATTTCAAGTTCGGTAATTGTATTTTTCTTGTGTTTTTTTCAAAAAACGATCAATTATGCCTCGTCGAAAACAGCGATCATCTTTTGATCAAGTATCCGAGTTCGACAGAGGAAGGATAGTGGCCTACCGAGATTGTGGATTATCTTTCAGGGAAATCGGTAGTCGTGTTGGACGAAACCAAACAACTGTAATGCGGATATGTGATCGTTGGATGCAGGAGGATACGACGGACCGGCGTGTTCGCTCGCATCCACCTCAGCGCACCACTTAACGTGATGACAGGCAAATTGTGCGCATGGCAGTGACGGATCGCTCAGTCACATCACGAACCATAGCACAGCACATGCAGTCTGTAACGCATCATCCAGTGTCTGCGCGTACCATTCGACGCCGTTTACAGCAGAGTGGTCTGTCCGCAAGACGTTCATTGCTTTGTCTACCCTTGACGCAGAACCACAGACGTCTCCACCGCCAATGGTGCGATGACAGAAGGATGTGGACGGCAGAATGGAATGAAATTGTCTTTACTGACGAGTCACGCTTCTGTCTGCAACACCACGATAGTCGCATTCGAGTCTGGAGACACCGTGAAGAGAGGATGCTGAACAGCTGCGTTATGCACCGCCACACTGGTCCTGCACCGGGTATTATGGTATGGGGCGGTATTGGATATCACTCTCGCATACCTCTAGTACGCATTGCCGGTACTTTAAACAGCCAGCGCTACTTCTCCGAAGTGTTGGAGCCAGTTGTCCTTCCTTACCTTCAGGGCTTGCCCACAGCCATATTTCAACAGGATAATGCGCGACCACACGTGGCACGCATTGTCCAACGGTTCTTCGTCAATCGCCAGATTGAATTGCTTCCCTGGCCGCCTCGCTCTCCGGATCTTTCGCCGATAGAAAACATGTGGTCCATAGTTGCTCTGATTGACCCAGATTCCATCCCCAGCTGCCACAGCAGATCAATTTTGGCAACGTGTGGAAGCTGCTTGGTCTGCTGTACCCCAAGAACTCATCCAAAGTCTCTTTGAATCAATGCCGAGGCGTGTGGCAACGGTGATCTCCAACAATGGTGGCTACTCTGGCTACTGATTTTGGCAGGAACCACACTTCACAGAAGTCTATAAATTTAATCATTTGATACTTGGTCAACATGTTATCTACAAAATAAATTTTGTTGTGATATCTCTTGTCTTTCTTGGTGTTGCAATTTGGGTGGCCAGCAGTGTACATATACCCCTTTCCGGCACACTACCTTTTAAAGTTGTAATGTCAACAAAAACATTTGTATGCCGTCTATTTAGGCCTAGAGGAGTATACACATGTAATTTCATAAAGATTGCACTTACCGTTTTAATTTTGTGGGTGTTACCAGAGCGGCAACACTGAATCACATGAGCTTAGAAAATGCGAGCATTGCTGTAAAGCACGCAATAAAGTAAAAGTTTTGATTTTATTTAAAAAACGCTAGATTCGGATCTCTGCAGCAGATTTAGAGTTACCCAGGGTGCACCATGTGGAGACCTGCTACTTTACACCCCACCCCACCCTCCACTACCACTCGGAAAAAACACTTTGCTATCTGAGGTATTTTTTTCTTTTCGTGATACTTCTCGAAGCATGTAACACCCACTTTGAGGAAACACAAAGCAACACTGCACATTTCTATAAAAACAAGAGGAAAAAATACAACTGCAAGGTGTAAATCCAAGAGCGAACTGATAAAATTATCCTTGACCATGTGTTGACTTCGACATTCCTCACGTGGAATTCCCAAGGGGCGGATAACCCTTTGTAAACCCTATTGCGTTTTAGTGCCCCAACAGACTAGGTACAAAGACCCTTCTGTTTACTTCTGGAAAGCAGCAATCGTTACTTCTGGGAAGAAGACCCCCTCGCAATTGAACTTTGTTCACCTTTCTCAAGTGAAATATGAGATGATCCGCCCTAATGTCTCAGTGTTGCCGGTTCGGTAACACCTTGAATTCATGGCTCGATTTTAGACAAGCTTCCAATGTAAAAAATAAAAATAATGCAAAGTAAAGAGAATAGAGTTCAGCCAACAAAATAACATAGGAATTATTTTTCCAGAAATTTTTTTTCCAGAAATTTTTTTCCAGAAAATTATTTTCTATCTTAAACAAAACCTGAAAAATTTCTTTGAAAAGTAAGGGTTTTTAAAAACTTGACTGAGAGGAAAATTATGGATTGGTAGTTGTGGTACTGCCATTTAGTATTGATAAGGAAAGTAAAAAGAAACATTTTATCCAATTTTCAATTTTTTACAGTTTATTTTCAGCGTTTAAATGTGGAACTTTTTAGGTGTTACCAGACTGGTAACACTGTGCCGGAAAGGGATACGTAAATTACATACGTACATATACACAATAAACTTACATTTTTGTTAATATCAGTCATGCATCTAAACGCTGAACAATCACACCGCGTAGCAAATTATCACCTCCAATGTTCACACAACAATAAGTCTATTACAAGACGATTTTAACACTTGACATTGCTTGATTATACACATACATATATGAAACGTAGCACCCACCAAAAAAAAACATATATCACGCCACGAACGAAATTCTATAAAGCCAATTTAAATGGCTACTACCCTTCTTAAACAACTTCCGAGGCAGGCTCCACAAGACCTCCTCGCTTCCCCACTGCCTACGCAGGACATTCTTTTTCTCTACTTTTCTTCTTTGTACTTTGAACTGTATGTGCAGGCGCGTCAGCTGATCTGCTAAAAAAAAAAGCCTTACGCAATAAGAATGGCGTCGCCTGACATCACAATATCCATTCAACAGTAAGGACACTAGTAAGATTCACACATCTTTTAGCATCACACGTTAATAAGACCTCCAAGAAAATTAACAGCGTGATTTTAATATATGCGGTTGTTACGGTGTATCTGCAATTATTTCAAGTAGGTTTTTGTATGTATGTATACATATACACAAGTAAACTTATATTTTCGTTAATATTCATTCAACAGTAAGAACAGTAAGAATGGCACAGTTTTTAGCTTCACTTGTTAATAAGACATCCAAGCATAATAACAGCGTGATTTTCATATACGCCTTTATTAATATTTATCTGCAGTTATTTCAAGTAGGTTTTTGTATATACGCATACATATACACAAGTAAACATACATTTTCATTAATATTCATTGAACAGTAAGAACAGTAAGAATGGCACAGTTTTTAGTTTCACTGTTTAATAAGATAAGCAAGCAAAATAGCAGTGGGATTTTCATATACGCCGTTGTTACTATATATCTGCAGTTATTTTAAATAGGTTTTTGTATGTATGCCTACATATACACAAGTAAACTTATATTTTCATTAATATTCATTCAAGAGTAAGAGCAGTAAGAATGGCACAGTTTTTAGCTTCACTTGTTAATAAGACATCCAAGAAAAATAACAGCGTGATTTTCAAATACGCCGTTGTTAATATTTATCTACATTTATTTCAAGTAGGTTTTTGTATATACACATACATACACACAACTAAACATACATATTCATTAATATTCATTCAACAGTAAGAACAGTAAGAATGACACAGTTTTTAGCTTCACTGGTTAATAAGACATCCAAGAAAAATAACAGCGTGATTTTCAAATACGCCGTTGTTAATATTTATCTACATTTATTTCAAGTAGGTTTTTGTATATACACATACATACACACAACTAAACATACATATTCATTAATATTCATTCAACAGTAAGAACAGTAAGAATGACACAGTTTTTAGCTTCACTGGTTAATAAGACATCCAAGAAAAATAACAGCGTGATTTTCAAATACGCCGTTGTTAATATTTATCTACATTTATTTCAAGTAGGTTTTTGTATATACACATACATACACACAACTAAACATACATATTCATTAATATTCATTCAACAGTAAGAACAGTAAGAATGACACAGTTTTTAGCTTCACTGGTTAATAAGATATGCAAGCAAAATAACAGTAGGGTTTTTCATATACGCCGTTCTTACTATGTATCTGCAGTTATTTAAAGTAGGTTTTTGTGTGTACACATACATATACACAAGCAAACTTACATTTTCATTAATATTCATTCAACAGTAAGAACATTAAGAATGGCACAGTTTTTAGCTCCACAGGTTAGTAAGACATCCATTGGAAATAATAGTGTGATTTTTATATACGTTGTTGTTATGGTGCATCTGCAGTTATTTAGAGTAGTTTTTTTTTCATGTAAGTATACATATACACAAGTAAACTTACATTTTCATTATTATCCATACAACAGTAAGTACAACAGTAAAAACAACAGTAAGAATCACACAGCTTTTAGCTTCACTCGTTAATACAACATCCAAGTAAAATATCAGCATGATTTTTATATCCGCTGTTGTTACGGTGTATCTGCAGTTACTTAAAGGTTTTTGTATGTACGCTTACATATACACAACTTACATTTTCCTTTATATTCATGCAACAGTAAGAAGAGAAATCACACAGCTTTTAGCTGCGTAAGTAAAGTCTCCTCATCTGGGATATGAAAAAAAATTATAATTCATTCTGTTTCACTTAGCGTTCGTAAGGCGCATCAGATAATTGCTTTTACTACTCTCAGCGGTCAAATTAAACCTGGATCACTTTATTTTTCTCATAAATAAAGTTACGATGCTGTCTAATGTTTACAAGTTCTTTCTCCTGTTTAATAATAAATTTAATTAAATTCTGATTTGTCGTGCTGGAATGCAAAATATTTTAATTTTTTTTTCGCAGTTTCAAATCCTCTTAGTTTTTGCATAATATATATTTTTCATTGCATACCAAAATATTTATGCATATTTTAAAGGGTTTTTTTTCATGTTCAAATCTCTCAATTGGCAGTCCTTTTGAGGATTTTGATTTGATAATTCATTTATAAACAACGTCAAACACAACCTCTTGCATCCTATTGTTGTTAGAGTTGTAAATGTAAATAATTTTTAAAAATTGTTTACAGCTATTTTATCAAAATATATAATTTCCGTTCATAGATTAATTTAATTATGTTATGTTTTGCATTCTCCGGATTTAACATTTTCAAAGCGTTTGTTGTCAATCACAGTTTAATCCCTGTATAAGTGTTAATAATTTTCAAAAAAATGCCTAAAGAGTCTCATTCTCAGCTGAATTGAAAGATGTACTATACAATACCCTTAACTATTGTCAATAATAATATTTTAATTAAGTATATGCACTTATCTGTTGTTGCTTTTCATTATGTTCGCCTACAAGGTGGTTTTACAAACACTACTTGATCGACGAAATAAAATTCCCAAATCAGGAGCTTCGTGTTTAATAATGTAAAGCCGAATTCAATAAGCAAACAAAATTATTTTAGGTTTTAAGGTAAAAGTTATTGTTTTTTCTTTGTATTCATGTCCTTAAAAAAGTGTATTTGACACTTTATTTCGATTCCATAGCAAAGCCGTTTTATTTTGTTTGATATATTAAACGCATTCAAAGAGTTTCTAAACTCACAAAGGCAGGTAAATGTACCTGTTTTCATAAGTGGTTTCTAGGACCCACTTTACAATGAGGGTTATTCGACTCACCAAAAGCGAATTCACTTGTGGATTTCAACTCGACAAAGTGAGTTTACCAAACAACTTTTTTTTATTTGTGTAGAGCTAAACAAATAGAAGAAAAAAGAAGAATTTGAATTTGAAATTATGACTTTCTCCCTTCTGCCTGAAGTCAACAAGAAATTTTTATAAACTTTCAAAACTATTGTGTGACAACTTCATCTCATTTGGATTCTGAAAAGGTACAACATACCTGTAAAACATGAAACCATGTTGCTTTTTTTCAGTAAGGATTATACAGCTATTTCTTTCGTCTCTCAGAACAATCTGGAATATTTCTGTAGTCATCATTCTGGCGTTAGTCGATTCTGCTATACTGCCTCTTTCATACATTTCTTTTAACCATCAAAAATAATTAGCCGCTATGGGTCATCTAACATAAACGGATCTCTCGAAAACCTTAACTTAGAATTAAATCATTGAGGTGCATTATCTTTTCTATGTCCCTCTCTTAATACCACTTTTGCAACAAACACATATTTCATGTATTATTAGTTTGATATAAAAATAGCATCCATGATCTTCCTCAAAATAAATCATTGAAAAAGTAAAGTATTCTTTTGTAGACGCTAATCAATCCAATGATTTCTTTTTATTGATATAACTAAATATTGAAATTAATTACTCTTTTCATTTTGAATTTGGTCAAAAACTACGGATATTAGCTTTTCTTCCTCCTTAATTATGCATATTTTGTACACAATTAAAATGCTTCATTTTCGTAGTTTTCGTTAATTCATTTCTTTGATTTTCAACAATTCTTGATTATAAACTTAATTAAATACTTTAATGGTTCTTTTTATTTTCCTGGGTTAAAAAAAAAGTTAATATAAAATTTCTTTTGATTCACATAATATATAATAAAATAACGTTTTTCTTAAATTTACCTTTCAAGAATTTTCACAAATTATTTATTTATTTTCTTTTTGTAAGATATCATGCTAAAGAAGATTAACCTTACAGGTAATTTGTATATTTAAATAAATTATCATTTTCTTGTTTTGCAGTCTTTTAAATAAAATTAATTATAATAATATTATAAATATTTTTGTATTTCCGTTGAAATTTCATTTATATTGCGAACTCAATTAATGAACACCGAGGAAGACATTTCAGTTTTTGCTTTCTATAATTATTTTAATGTTGCATGCGATACCATGAATATTTAAATCTATACCTTTTCATCTAAATCCGATTAAAAGAAATTTCTTTTTAACAAATCCAACTTTTTTAGGTTCAAGTATTTCAATGAAACAAGGTATGCTTCAAAATGCATTTTTTAACAAACATTTGTTCTTAAATTTGCCGTTTGCTGTGATCTCTTCTTTGTGTCTGCCAATCATTTTACATTTTGTAAAAGTTCCTGTGCTTTTTGGGGAACAAATAAGATTGTTAATAACTTAATTTTTTTTATTTCTTTCTGCTGTTTACAATTAATATCTCCCATATACAACCATGTATACAAGTACTCGAATATAAAACTGATTATTAAGTTATGAGAATAAAGAAAAATTTAAAATCAGTTTAATGATTTCAGGGGGTCTTTGTTGTTGTTGTTATTGTTGTGGTTTATGCCCTTTGACCGACAGTATATCAGATCCATAAAGGCTATTGGGCGGAACGGTGCGGCTCCGGTTTTGAATAACACCACAAGGGTTGGAGTCAGACTTGGCTAAAGGACCAGTTCCGTAATTTAGAACCGAGTCAAGAGACCGGTACACTTGACCCCGCACCTCCAGAAGTAAATTTTGAGAACTTGGAGGATATTGCAGCTGTGACAGAGTTTTCGTGCACCAGCCGCCATTAGCGTACACGGCGGTGAATTTGTCAGCGACCGGCATTGAACAAGACACGTTCAGATCACTGTCTTTGCCAACTGAGCCGCAGCGTCCTCTTGAAGTTTTTTTTTTCTGTGTATCACACTGGAAAAGCAACTTAAGGCTGCTGAGTACTAACCCTATTGGATTCGCTCACCATAATATTAACCTATGGAAAAAAAAAATTCCAAGGGCTGCCTACTTGGATTTAAACATATATATTTTTTAAAATTATACTCCTTAATAAAGAAAGCAATTTTTCACCTTGGGACATTTTTTGTCTTGTAAAAGTGCAACAACTATTTTAAAATTAAAATTATTTAGGGGAAAGATCTGGTGCAGTGTGTTTTAAAATCTCATAAATTCCTTTTGTGGAAAAAATTTATAAAATGAATCCTGCTGCAAAGTGCAGAAAATGTTAGGCTATCAGAAAATACCATTTTTATTTGATTATCAGCATTTATGTAGTTGTAAATAATAGGCAAATTTTCTCCATGGGTTAGTACTGAGATGAGTAAATCCAATAGGATTAGTACACAACGGCCTTAATAAAATGTGTTTCGAAAAGGGCTGTTGACATAGAACTTTAGATTCTAAAATAAGAGAAGCGAACGTTAACATAAATACAGCACTTACAGTGTTGGCAGAAAAGTTTGTTCAGTGTTGTTTTCGCTTATCAAAATTAACCACTTGGCAAACATCTGGTATAATTTTGAGTGTCATACTTATATGAAAATGATGAAAGCTAGATTTACGCAGTGCGCTGCCCCACCTATTAAATCGGGCTGACTTACAATACTTAGAATTATCACACTAGTTTTTATAATTACATGTAATAATTTTGACTAGTGTGATAGACTCTCGCCTTATGGAGGAAATCTTTTTTCACTCTACGTAATAGAGTCTGATTCTATTATTTTGAGTGTCATTCTTATATAAGAATACTGGAGGCTAGATTTACGAATTGAGTTGCCATACCTATTAAATCAGGCTGACTTACAACACTTCACTTAATTACATGTAATAATAAAGACTGGACTCCCAGCTTATGAAGTAAATATTTTTACAATCTACGTAATAGAACCTGATACTACAAATTTACTTCTTTTTGGACTTAAGATGTTTTTTAGTATCAAACCATCCACGTTGGGGATTAATTTTTGGATATGTGTAACGTGAATCTCCCGTGGCTCTTATTTAAACGATGGTTTATTATTTAATCCCGTAGCAGTATCTCCAACCCTATTAAAATGGTATGATGTATTCTAAAGTTTCGCTTTAATAATTTTAACAACTACCTATCATACAAGAAATGAAACTGTATTTACCATATCTGCCGAGTATATCTTCTTCTGACAGAGCTATGCCTCTGGTGTAAGATATTCTCTTTTATCAATGCATTTTCTTAACACTTTTTCTCCATTTAGATACAAACTAGTGCTCCTACATGTTCTCCCCCCTATTTCTTTAATTTTTAAATTCTAGACATGCTAATTGTTTAAATCCGGGATATTTTTCTTTTTTTATCTCGTGTTAGTCTAACTGACCAACACAATCCTTTTCAATGGACGAGTGCGAATGTGACAACCATTTACCAGAACCGGAACCGAAATAGAGTAGTTTTACCTCGGGCTTGATGACTAATGATTAACAATGCTAAATTAATTATAAAGAGTATTAATTTATAATGATAAATGATTTTCATTCTGAAAAGACGAATTTACAGTTCCTCTACAATTTTGGAACTCATATGTACGCAGTTAACTACCTACTAGATAACAAATACTAAAATTTTATGATGTATTCTAAAGTTCCGTTTTCAGAAATGAACATTGATCTACCATATCAGAAATCAAATTATATTTGCAATATTTGCTGAGGTTTTCCACATCCAAAAGTGACCCTATCCCTTACCCAATCGCTGTGGTGTAAGAAAATCTCTTTTATGAGAGCATTTTCTTCTCACTTTTTCTCCATTTGGATTCAAACTGGTGTTCCTAAATATTTTTATTCACGTATTTCTTTAATTCTTACATTTTAGGCCTGCTTATTGTTTAAATCCGAGCGTTTTTTATTGTATGTTTGCATAATTAACCATCGCAGTTCTGTCCAATGGACAGGGTTTAAACTAACAACCGTTTACTAGACCCGAAGCCGAAATTGATTCCTTTTACCTTGGGCTTGTTAAACAATGATTGATTAATGATGCTAAATTATTGACCAATAATGATTAAAAATGATAAATTAATGATGGATAATGATTAATAATGCTAAATTAATAATGAATAAGAATTAATAATGCTAAATGACTTTTCAGTTCCTCTAGAATTCTGGAACTCAACTGTACGCAGTTTCCAAATAAGAGTCTATCATTTGGTGTTTCGTTCTTATCGTTCAATATACATTTTTATCAGTTTATACCCTAAAAAGCAACTGAAAAAAATCATTTGCTTCTGAAGGTAGTTTAGATTCCGTAGTTTATTCATATTTTCATACACGACAATATTTTGTTATTTTACTATTTCGGTTCAAAAAGGACTCAAGGGGCAAATTATGAAAGGTATTTATTATTACAGTGAAAATATGTGTACAAATATATGAAGTTTATAATATCAGAAATATATTAATAATATACACATTAAATTATAATAGGTAGGAATTTTAGAAACAAAAAATAAATATAATTGGGAAAATATGAGCCCATGGTCATATAGTTTTTGTTTTTGTACGTATGCCCCTTTACTAGACGAATCTTAACCAAGAAGTTTTCCAGGGCAAGAGGCAGCTCCTGTTTAGCTATGGCTATTGGCCCAGACAATGGTAGAAGGCCGACTGTTTGCCCTCTCCCACCACAATTTTGACAACCAATACCCGGTTATATATACATATTTAACACCCAATACCCGGTGCTACCATAATTTTGACCAAAACGAGGGGTGATATCTGGTTGGCCTCTACTCTCCTTTCAACCCAATAAATCGCAGGGAACGACTTCCAGACCTACATATTTAACACCCAATAACCGGTGCTACCACAATTTTGACCAAGCACCTAGGGGCGATATCTGGTTGGCCACTACAGTCCTTTCAACCCTATAAATAACAGAGAAAGGACTTTCAGACCTACGTATTTAACACCCAATACCCGGTGCTATCGCAGTTTTGATCAAGCATCCAGGGGCGATATCTGGTTGGCGTCTACAGTCCTTTCAACCGTATAAATCACAAAGAAGGACTTTCAGACCTACATATTTTACACCCAATATCCGGTGCTACAAAAATTTTGACTAAGCACCCAGGGGCGATATCTGATTGTTCTCTACGGTTTTTTGAACCCTATTAATCGTAGAGAAGGACTTCCAGACCTACAGTACTCGGTTTAGACACGATAGCTTCCAGTGACGTTTGACGAGATGCGAACAGAGGTCTCATCTCGTCTGGGTGTCTAATTCCAATGCACTACCCCCTAGAACGGCCACGGACTTTCCATATTCGTTGGATGATTGTGAGAGTGGAGTAACCGATCTGTCCGCATGAAGTTGCAATGTCAGTTAGGGCATGTTCACACAGAATCCGCCAGCGTCAGCGTTACAGATTCCGTTGGTGCTGATTGGTTAAATGGGTCAATGATTGGTATATGATTGGTTAAAAAAAAATACGCTGACGCTGACGGATTCTATGTGAACAGGCCTTTACTCTTATGACTTGAAAAGTCTATTGGACGATTATTTATCTATCAAGAGTTGGTAGGACATCAAAGGAATATTTATTTGCTTTGAGGTCATGTTTACTATAGACAGCGGGATTTTCATATATGCTGTTGTTATGATGTATCTGCAGTTATTTAAAACATGCCTTTGCATTTACGCATACGCACAGGTAAACAAAAACACAAGTAAACTATAATTTTCATCAATTTTCATTTAACAGTCAGACTTGACTCACTCAGATTTCCACTGCGTAAAAGAGACACCTCTTAGGGGAGATGTAAGAAAATTAATTCATTCTGTATTACTTAACATTCGGAAACGCATCAGTTAATTGCAGTTTTCAGCTTTTACTACTCTCAACGGTCAAATTAAACCTGGATTACTTTATTTTTTTCATAAATAAAGTTTCGCTGCTGTCTAATGTTTACAAGTTCTTTCTTCTGTTTAATAAGAAATTTAATTAAATTGTGATTTGTTGGAATTCGCGGTATTTAAATTCTCTTCTCAGTTTCAAATCCTCTTAGTTATATATATATATATATATATATATATATATATATATATATATATATATATATATATATATATATATATATATATATATATATATATATATATAAATCATTGCATACCAGAATATTAATATGTATTTTAAGATCCTTTTTTTTCCACTGTGAAATTTCCTAATAAGCATTCCTTTTGGGACTTTGATTAGGTAATTCATTTATAAACATCATAAAACGCAACTCTTGTATGTCATTGTTGTTAAAGTAGCAGAAGAAATTATTTTTTTAACGTGTACAGTTTTGCTTGAATATGTAATTTCTATTCTTACACTAATTCAATTTAAATTAATTTTACATTTCTCCCGTGCGACATTTTCCAATCGTTTGTTATCAATCATAGTTTAATCCCTATAAAAGACTAAATAATTTTCATAAAAGAATGCTTAAAATCGCTCATTCACAGCTAAATTGAAAGATATTCCATGTGTGCGAATTCAGTTGACTTAAAGTCAAGCAGAAATCGTACTGGTAGAAAAAGAACCGAACCACACAGCAAATTTTAAATAAAGGATTCAAAGATAGCTCAAAGGATCGCTGAATTTTTTAAATCACTCTATGTTAATATCACTAGAAGAAAGAAATGTTCAACAATTTGAGGATTTTTAAATAATCGCAAGCTTGTTGTAGTACTGTATTTATTGAGATAGGAAAATTTGCTGAGTTCAAAACAATAGTATTTACTTACGCAGAAGAATGTCGGTTTTTCTACCTTTCGAAACTTGCAAATACACGCAAAAAGAAATTAGCACAGTACGTGCGATCACAGTATCCAAGTTGACAATGTGGTTTATTGACTTATTTAGCGTGAAGGGGGAGTATCGATGGGAAAAACAGCCTACCAATGGCCTGTCAGTTTCGTTGGCTGTGGTCCAAATCACGCCTGATGTTTCGACCAAAAATCTGTTAGAGGCCGGAGGGCAGAAGGTAAAATCATGAACATAATACAGGGTATCCATAATTAAACTTCCCTTTTTTAAAGTTGTCTACAGTCGAAACTATTGTTCAGAAAGTTAAGAAATTTTGTGTAGAACATATTGAAGGGATGGGAATTTATTTGAACGAATATAAAAATTAGTTAAAAATTTCACCACCAGAGGGCGTTTTTGATGAATTACACATTTACGACTGGTTTTTTTACTTAAGATTCCACCATCATTTTATCTATAGGTCACCCTAACACGATAATTTGTAATCATTAAATTTTACAATCTTTAAAGTGACTTGAAAGTCGATAGGAATTTCGGAGTTTGAAAGGGATACGAAAACGTCCATTGACTGTTAAAGGTCTTCGATTAATGGTGGGCCAATTTGAAGAAACTTGCTCTTTTAATAATTGCTCTGGAAGAGGAAGGAATCCTGTTTCCGCAGAAGCTGTAGAGAAGGTTGCGCTTCAGGTGGAAGAGGACAAAGCTTCCAACGAACAGGCTAGTACCAGTGTCCATCGTGTGGCAAAAGCATTGGCTGTCCCGTTCAACTGTCCAGAAGGTCATGCGGAATATCCTAAGGTATTATCCGTACAAACTTCAATTTGCGCAGAGGCTGATTACACATGATTGCGAGACTCGTTCACATGACAGCGGTTCTCACTTCAGTTTCTTGCTCGCTTTGAGGTTTGGGCGTTGCAATTCGAAAATTTCGATTTTCTGTAGCTATAACCGTAACCGTGAGCGCCACTTTGTTCGCGTTCAGAAAATCCTGAGCTCATATCTCTCAATAACTATATCTGAAATCTCCTCTCGATCGGTTGGACGGAACGGCCGCTAGAGGTCCATATATCGGCAAAGTTTTTTCATGATCATCTTGCATTATAAGTTTCCGTAGGAGTGATTTCTTTTCACGGTTAATTTTATTCAAAAATTGTTACTTCCGAGTATGGTTTTCGGATGTCCCGAAGAATGAATTATAGGAAATATTTGGAAGGCATGCAAGTGCTAGAGCCAGGTATGAATATAGAAGGAGCTGGGAACTATTGAGAATTTTGTTAGAAAGAGAGTCAATCATGTTCTGCTTAGCAGATTAATTTGTAAATTTGATTTTGGAAAGCCGTTAGATATTACATTTTCCATGCTTAATAAATCATTTTAATCATGAAAACGATGTGATATACGAATTTAATGAAAGTATATTTAAACAAAATTGAAGTTGAACAGATTCTAAATCTCAATATAGTAGTTATATTCACAAATGCTGTTCCTTTCCTATAATAAAAAATACTAATGCCTGATGGGATTTTATTTCTTGAATTATTCATAAATTACTTAACTTTCCTTAAGAAAAATTAAAAGCCGTCAAATTTTTAAAAACTTCAATTAATTATTTAGCTAATTTATTATATAACATTGCACCTTTACATTTTTATCGTTTGCTCGTCTATAGCATTTTATAAAGAAAGGTGTGATGAGCTTCTGGGATTATACTGTAATTTTCTCAATTAAAATTTTAATATATGGCTTTCAAGTGCCGACGCTTATGGCATTGAACCAATCAGCTAGTATAATATTGGTTTTCCCGCAGGAGTGTCATAGAAAGAAACTCAATAATCAGATAGGTTTAGAAAGCATGAATTTTCAGCATATGTTAGAGGCCATTAATTGGAAGTGATTCGTTTATGATGAGGCTTATCAGCTGTTAATTCATTCTATATCGATTCAAACGAGATCAATCATGAAGATGTTGAAGCTGCTATCAAAGAACTAGTTAGAAGTTTGAAATTCAATATATATAGCTATTAATATGACGTACTAAAATATTTCATATGCTTCTCGAGTTCTTTTTTGAATTTTTAGCATTGTGTTAGACATTTCGCTTTTGCTTGAAACCATATTCTGCGATGAATTGTGTAGTCTATGAAACATTTCTTAGCATTATTTCGTAATCTCCTTTTAGGTACAGATGTAGTATACGCAACGAATGCCAAGGGCGATTTTTCGTCAAATCTGATGTTTGTTTGGCGGTTTTTATTTTCTTGCAGGGAGGATTTTATGATCGGATATTTTTTGAAATTTTGTGCAATAAGCTTTGTTTTACTGAACGCAACAGTTTTACTGAACGCCAGCGGAAGCTTTTTTTATAATGTACTACAGCCAGCAGTACGTAGCGAAACCACCGGGCTAGGGATTTTCTGTAATGTTTTTGGATGAATGCACATCGGAGTGAAGCAAGGGTATCTGAGCGAAGCGAAGATCCCGTATGCTACTCCGAGTTTCATAAAGCCAGCAGTAAGTTAGTTTTCCAATTCATTTGTTCTTTCTTGGTCGCCACATTTGCTTACATTTCACAGTTTAAGCCTAACAGGTCTCCGAACGGGATATTGGTGCCAACTTTTCGCCAAATTGGCGATGGCGTCGTGTATTGGGAATTAATCTCCGATAAAAACATGTTCTTTTTTAAATTTCAAGGTTGCTGGGGAAAAAAAGTGTTTTTACGGATTTTCAAGATGGCCGCCAAACTTAGACCCCGCAGACACACAGGGATTTGGCGACAAAAAAAAGTCGCCAAAAGAAACGCCCGCTGTGTATACTACATATGTTCCTTCTTTTGAAACATAGCTTTGTAAGGTCGATATAAGATTCGATTGACAATAATCGAACTTTTAAGTGCATAAATTTAAAGAAGCTGCTTAAGTTATGTTAATTTCAGCATAGGCCGTTGGTATAAATACCGAGCAGCTAGAGTACAGAAGAGTCTGGTTTGTTTGTAATGGTTTATCCGAGTTGACGCTTATGGCGATTAGCTAATTTGCCACAAACTTACGCGAGTTCGTACCAAACCGGTAGACGAAGGTTATTGGTGGACATATGAATAAGTTTACTGAGCGGCATCGCTGGTTTGACTTTAGAGTAATTTGTGAATATATTTTTTTAAATAACATTCCTTGCATAGTGTTTATACTTATGAGTATTTCGAAATGTATTTCCTTGCACAATGTTTATACATGTTGTACAGTAGGCAATATTGTTTTGAAACGCGAGTATATGTGTCAAGTAAAGAATAAACTCTGTTATATATCTATCAAGTGTCGTTTATATTTTATTAGAGGGTCACTTCAATATACATATACCCTAAGTAGGGTAGAAGTCAGCCATTGCTATACCTTTTCATCAGTTAATAGCAATATCATTTAATTCGTTATATTCCCTAAATAGAAATTAGCAGTTTTCTCCTTTGTATAACATAATAGTTTTATACTATTATGTTATACAAAGAACTATAATGTATATTTTTCGAACGCCAAAAGGCATCGGAATTCTAAACGTATTTTAATTAATTTTTCTAAACTACAAAAAACCTAAATTAAGGAGGATACTCATTACCTATTTATACTATTCTATTTTCAATAATCTATATTTTTTTCACAAAAGTCCTAATGGCTTTTAAATTTCAAATGTATTTTAACCAATTTTTCTAAACTTTAAAAACATAAATTAATCAGGATAATCATTACCTATTTATGCTACTATTATTTTACTATAATCTATACTTTGTTCGAAGAAGTCCAAAAGGCTTTGAAATTTCAAATTAATTTTAATGATTTTTCCTAAAATTTAGAACGCATTAATTAATCAGTGCATTTATTACTTATTTTTACCACTATATTTTCAATAATCTACATTTTTTCACAGAATTTCTAATGGCTTTCAAATTTCAAATATATTTTTAATGAATTTTTCTAAACTTTAGAATGCATTAATTAATCAGAGTATTTTTTACCAATTTATACAATTATATTTTCTATAATCTATAATTTTTTCCTAGAAAGTCCTAACGGTTTTGAAATTTCAAATATATATTCATGAATTTTTCTAAATTTTATAACGCCTTAATTTGTCAGAGTATTCATTACCTATAATTCATTCCATCATTTGTCAAAAAATTCGTTTAAGATAAAGATCGCAAGAGAAAAAAAGAGGATTCGAAAAAATATATAATGTAATTGAAACTTTATTCAGTGGAAAACTGAATTAACTTTTATTTTACGTCTTAAATCATCTGAATCTTTCTGAATGAAATCAAAATCAATCACACCGGGATTTTTAATACTTAATTTCTAAGCGAATTCTCATCATATATCGATTTGTTCAGTTACGCAATTAGGTCGGAGAGCCGCATATTTCAATTGAAAATTCTCATTTTGTGTCCAAGATGATCGTTTTTCATGATTTACTTCCCAATGAAACTTCTACTAGCTTTTTCAGATTTTAATGGATTTAGTTATGGGTTTGTGGGCTGTTCAAAAACTTCCTTTTAAGTGACAAATTAACTGCACTTTATCATTCGGTTATCTTTTCTCTCTAAATGTACCCTTTTAATAAACAAGAAAAAAGTTCCTTAAAAAGCATAACATTGATTTATGATAAATATTTAAAGCAACTTTGAAGAGTTTGCGTGTTTTAAAATAGAGAAACGTTTATTTATTTTTCTTTAAGAATAAATGAGTGATTATGAATAGAACAGTTGTTTCACGTAAACGAAATATTGAACTGGGATTGAATTGTTTTCGTGGAATATTTTAATTCTTTAAATGACGAGTGAACTTGAAATGAAGAAAAATAATTAAAAGTCTGGAGAAAAATTTTAAATAAAAGAATTTCTCTTTAATAGATGATTTGTTGACATTAATAATATCTAAAAAAAATATTTAGAAGAATAAACGCTTCATACTAAATATTTAGAAACTATAATTTGAATGAATAAACGAGAACTGAAATTTTAACCACTTTTATAAAATCACACATAAATTATCTTTTTACTGTTTATAGAAGTAATGCATATAAAGTGTATCCGAAAAATAATAGTGGGTATATTAATAGTTATAGCCTTGGGACAAAGTATTGAAGATATATGAAATATACATCAAAATGAAAAGAAAATCTCAAGTTTCTTACCTCTTTTGCAGACTTCAGTGTGTATTGCTTTAGTTGCTCTGCAGATGTCAAGACGATATTCAGTCTCTTCCCATACATGGTAAAGAACAACCGAACGAAGACGAAACAGTGTCAGTTATACTTTCTTTTAGATTGTCCAGATTTCGAACTTAAATGGAATGCGCTTGTGTTTTTACATAATCCTAAAACATAAATCCATCACGGTCGGAAGACCGTGAGATCAAGGCAATACACCCTTCTCGTCCGACCCATAGCTGAGGAAATGTTTCGCTAAAAAATTGCGACTGTGGGAAAATGTGGAGGACCTCCGTCAATCTGGAAAATGGAATTCTCCAGAATTTTCCTGCTCTAGACCCGGAGTCTGTTGGAGTTTGCACGTAAGCGTTCGCCCTCAAATACTTGGAGTTTTCTCTTTCATTTAACGTATGAATCATGTCTGCAACATGATTTGCTGCATAGCTATAAACATTTGAAACCCCACTATTTTTTACTGTCACACTATATATATATATATATATATATATATATATATATATATATATATATATATATATATATATATATATATATATATATATATATATATATATATATATATATATATATATATATATGTACAGGATACTTGGCTCGCCAAGGGAATAAACATCATAAATTTTATAAAAGCAAGTAAATATGTATTGCTATCCCTAAACTTCCTTCTCTCACATTTGGACAACTTAGCATACATCGTAAACCCACCAATCTACTGTCATTGCAAGTAGCTTCCTCACTTTGTGTACTATGAACTCAAGGATCATGAGCGCTCCAACCACTTTTCTCCTTTTCCTACTTTCTGTCTATTCATGGTTCCCCACTGCTTACTCTCTGAAAGTCTGCACTAGAGGGCGAGGCTCAGGAAGTGCAGTTAAACCCCACTTTCTTATGGTCTTATGGTCTTATATATAGTATATATATATATATATATATATATATATATATATATATATATATATATATATATATATATATATATATATATATATATATATATATATATATATATATATATATATATACTAGCGGCCCATCCCGACTTTGTCCGGGTTGAACAAAATATTATACATATAAATTTCCAGTTGATAGCCAATAAATTGTAAATCTTTTTTTACCTTAAATGTCCAATAAAAAGCGTAGTTCCAAATGTAGTTTTCTTCAATAAACCCTTTAACGTTGCCAGTTTCAAAAATCCTTTTTGTATTTATCAATACCTCCTCTACTTGAATCTTAAAAATATTAAACATTTTCCTTACGGGGTGGGATAGCATATATCCGAAGCACATACTCTCAAGAAATACGGTGTGATGTCGGCATAGATATAGTCTCGAATTCCACTTCGTTGTGACTTTCCTAACGGCTTTGCCCCCAAAGAACAATTGGGTGACATTCTGGGAACGGAGGGTGAAACTTGCTGAAAAGGACTGAATAATAATCTTTTGTCGTTCTAGCTAGAGGCTATTTCTTTTCAGGCGAGAGACATCAGAAGGGCGGTTCAACCGCGGCTCATCCATTTTCTACCTTTTCAGAGATGAAAGAGTTACGGAGTGCCGATGAACTACTATTGAAATTCTTCTTCAATAGTAAGAAAGCAATAAGAAAACAATTAACCACTCTTTGGTCCCCCACTGGGTCTACTCCCTGAGCCCCCCACGCTGAATGCCCCCCCACGTAAAATGGGGATAGGAAGTAGATAACATTTTCCCGTTGTAAAGACCGATTTCGAAAAACGGACGCCGTAAGCTAAAGGGTGTTGCTATGATTACTTGACTGTGGTTGACAAAGGAAAAGATGTAAGGTACATTTTAATGTACAAAAGTTGTACATTACCCACCACATAAAAATCTGCTCTCTCTTTTTATATATTATTATAGAAGTATAGATACACATTGGTATCCCAAAATTAGAATAAGAGATGAAATAAAAATACAAAAATAAAAAAGGATTTTAAGTAAAGAATTTTTTAAAATTATTTTAAGCACCTAAAATAATATTCAAATTAATATTACGTTATTTATTAATTAAAGTTAATTTTTTAAAAGAAAGAGGTGTGCTTGAGGCCGTAGTTTTATTCAAAAATGAAAAAGGATTTTAAGTAAAGAATGTTATTTTAATTACTTTAAGCACCTATAATAGTATTCAATTTAATATTACGTTAGTTATTAATTAAAGTTATTTTTTTAAAAGAAAGAGGTGTGCTTGAGACCGTAGTTTTATTAAAAAATAAAAAAAAAGGATTTTAAGTAAAGAATGTTCTTTTAATTATTTTAAGCACCTAAAACAGTATTGAAATTAATATTACGTTAGTTATTAATTAAAGTTAATTTTTTAAAAGATAGAGGTTAAGAGATGAAATAAAAATACAAAAATAAAAAATGGATTTTAAGTAAAGAATGTTTTTTTTTTAAATAATATTAAAATTTTTTTCAAATAATATTCCTAAAATAATATTCAAATTAATATTACGTTAGTAAATAATTAAAGTTAATTTTTTAAAAGAAAAAGGTCTGCCGGAGAACGGCTAGGTTCGAACAACTATCGTCAGAACAGAAGCCCACCGAAATAACACCACGCTAAGGATCGTTGAAGACTTCGGCACAAAAAGCGGTAGAGGACAATAGCGGTAACAATGGAGATTGTTAGGATTAAGCCCCTCACTTTATTTCTACTTATCAGATATACATAATATATAGCCTATGTCCATCTGGAATAATGTACCTTTCAAACAGTGAAAAATTTTTTCAAATAGGTGGAGTGGTTCTGGAGATTAGACTCCACGTACAAAATCGCTCTCTCTTTATATATAAGTATAGATAGATAATAGATAGAGGTTAAGAGTTGAGATAAAAATACAAAAATAAAAAAAGGATTTGAAGTAAAGAATGTTTTTTTTAAATATTCAATTTTTCAAAAAATAATATTCTTAAAATAATATTCAAATTAATATTACGTTAGTTAATAATTAAAGTTAATTTTTTTAAAGGAAAAGGCGTGCTGGAGAATGGCTAGTTTCGAACCGCTAACGTCAGAACAGAAGCCCACCGCGATAGCACCACGCTAAGGATCGTTGAAAACTTCGGCACAAAAAGCAGTGGAGGACAATAGCGGTAACAATGGGAATTGTTAGGATTAAGCCCCTAACTTTATTTCTGCTGATCAGATATACATAATATATAGCCTATGTCCATCTGGAATAATGTACCTTTCAAACAGTGAAAGAATTTTTCAAATAGGTGCAGTGGTTCTGGAGATTACCCTCCACGTACAAAATCGCTCTCTCTTTATATATAAGTATAGATTATAGAAGTATAGATACACATTGGTATCTCAACATTAGAGTAAGAGATGAAATAAAAATAAAAAAATAAAAAAAAATTTTAAGTAAAGAATGTTTTTTTAATTATTTTAAGCACCTAAAATAATATTCAAATTAATATTACGTTACTTAATAATTGTGTGCACGGCCGCCATCTTGGATTTTTTTTGCGCTAAATTGGTGATTTTACCGTGTTTTGAGGAGTGGAAAATTTCTCGCCAATGTGTTTTAAGCGGTGTTTTCAAAACGCTGGACTTTGGACTTTTTTTAGCTTTTTTAATAAAAACCACCTGCTTAAATTACGAAACTTAGAAAAATTTTTGAAAAATCATTTAAACGTTGGACTTAGATTTATTTTTGGGTTTTTGATAAAAACCACTTTTTTGAAAAAATCATTCTCAAATATTGGAAATTTTAGGTTTTTCTTTAAGCTTTTTTAATAAAAACGACCTTTTTAAATTGTGAAACTTAGAAATATTTTTTAAAAATCATTTAATCGTTGGACTGAGATTTTTTTTTGTCATTTTTAATTAAAAACTACCTTTTCAAATTATGATCCATATGAAAAATTTGGTCAAATGAATTTTACTTACAGATAAAATTTCAATGCCATGTATTCACTTTGCCCTAACTCTTTGACTAATAGCAATGAATCACCAAAACATTATGCCAATATATTGTTAATTAGAAAAAAAATACAGCATTTTCGTACCACCTAAATAACTTGCAATTTAAAAATTATCTAAAATTCAGCTTTGAAAAATGTAAAATAATTATGAACCCATAAATTTATGGTGAGTAAATGGTGAGTATTTATGGTGGAAATAAGAAAAAAAAACTTTTCCTAAACCAATAACTTAACCTTAACTAACTTTTTAACTTAGGTTCCTGGGGAGAGAGAAGTTGAACTTCAGTTATTTAAATTTATTTGTAATCCACTACAACTTGGAATTATAAAATATTTTAAAATATATTGTATTTAAAATGTATACTGTATTTTACATTTTACAAAAAAATGATGGCAGATAATTTTTACTTCAAATAAATGAAATGGTGTATCATTATAGTATACTAATTGACAATCGATAAACAAAATTAAAAGCAACTTAAATTTAATAAGTTAACGAAAAACTGATAATGAATTCAAAAATTTTCAACAAAAAGACTCTTAGTTTTAAAAATAATTTACTTTTTTGAGTATAGTCAGTTTGACTCAGATTTCCAGGTCAAGGCCAAGATCTGACCTAAAATTATTATACTGTAATTAAAAGATCACATCAGAAATAACTGTTTGATCTTAAAATTAGAGAATTTGACATAGGGTTATTTTTACCAGAACGCAATAATTATCGCCGTGCGAAATGCGCCAAACCCTGGCGGAAAAATCCAAGATGGCGGCCGTGCACACAAATCTAGAGTATCCCCCCTAACTTTATTTCTACTGATCAGATATACATATTATATAGCCTATGTCCATCTGGAATAATGTACCATTCAAACAGTGAAAGAATTTTTCAAATAGATGCAGTGGTTCCGGAAATTACCCTCTACGTACAAAATCGCTCTCTCTCTTTATATATATATATATATATATATATATATATATATATATACAGAGAGTGAGAGAGAGTGAGTATGTTTAAACAAGTTTAGGTGCTTAAGTGTTATTAATTTGTTTTAAAAATTTAAATCCCTGTGATTAAGGTTGAAAATTCTTATAAAAAGATAGCAGAATAGAAAAAATTCTTGTAATATTCCGGAGTATATTTTAAAACATAATCTGTCAATCCAAATTAGGTATCGTTGGAAAAATTTACTCCAAACCTTTACATGACTCTATAGCTTTGAGCCAATCCAATGCGACTACCACACAGTAATCTTAACCATTTGCAATCAATGGATGTACTGGCTCTAGAAACTTAGAAAGTATTTCAGTGAAAACAGGAGCTTTGCTCTCGTATACTCGAAATTTCATATTTAAATAGGGTTTTGAAAATAAATGGAAGTATGTATAAATCAATCCAGTATGAGGAATCCAACATGGCTAATACTCAGCAGCTTTAACCAGTGAAATCAATGTGTGTATATGGTGTAGAAACATACGAATCCTTCTAGTGAATACAAAATCTTTACTTTTTTGTAACTTCGAGATTTGAATAGGGTTTGAAAATAAAAACGGACATCTATATAAATAAAAGATCGCAGGTCTTTCGGTCAGACTTCGCAGGTCTGTCGGTCGGGGAACAATTTCTGGTAGACCGTTTCTGGTAGACCGTATGGCATCCGTTATGAAATTCGGCCATGTTTGAAAATGTCGAAATGCGATGAATTTTTTTTTCAGGAAAATACATAAATGTTACATATTTGAAAAGAGCTTTAAAAACTGAAATTTTTTTCTGCTTTTACACTTATTCTGTTACTTCAATTCTGTTACTTAATTTTTTTACACTTATTCTCTTACTTCAATAGTTTTAGAGATATTTCAATTCTAAATGCACACTCCACCGATGGAAAACGTAACCGCCATGTTTTAAAAGTTAAAATTGATGAATTTTTTTAAAGAAAGTACTAAAATTTTACATATTTAGAAAGAGCTTTAAAAGCTGATAATTTTTCTGCGTACACTTATTCTCTTACTTTAATAGTTTTAGAGATATTTCAATTCTAAATGCATACTGCACCAAAGCGTAACCGCCATGTTTTACGATGTAAACACAGCGTGATTCTTTCACAGCGTAGTTCTCAGTTAAAAATGAATCACTGAAAAGAAATGATTCATTGTGGCTAATTTTTAATTATATTTTTTCTATTTTTCATACATTTAATTCAAACTTTTTAATCATAAATAGATCATTTGAAGATCTACTGATTTTTTGGGGATTTTTTTGGCAATTGAAAGTGAAAAATAATTTAATTCAAGTGAACTGGGATTTGGGTGTCAAGTGATTCGATAGCTGGGCGAAGCCCTGCGAGTATATAAATAAATCCAATATGGCGAATCCAGTTAGACTACTACACAACAGCCGTCATGAGCCACAATCAAATGATGAATAATGTTTAGAAACATGCAAATCCATCCAGTGAGATCCGAAACTTTGCTTTCATTATATTGGAATTTCCAGATCTAAAGAAGGTTTTTAAAATAAAAGGTAGCATGTATAAGTCAATCAACATGGCTAATAAATCCAATATGGCGAATCCGATAATGCTACTACAAGGTAGCCTTAATCAGCTGCAATCAGCTGATGTACAGACAGTAGAAACATACAAATCATTCCAGTAAAAACCGAAACTTTACTTTTCCTGAATTGGAAGTTTCAGATTGAAATATGGTTTTAAAAATAAAAGTGAACATTTATAAATAAATCCAATATAGCTAATATATCGAATATGGTAAATTCAATATGGCTAATACATGGCAGTCGAAATCAGCTGCTATCAATAGATGTATACGAAGTAAGCACATACAAATTATACCAGTGAAAACCAAACAAACTTTCCTTAAATTGGAATTTTCAGATTTAAATAGGGTTTTGATAAAGTAAGGAGCATGTATAAATCAATATAATAGGGCCAATAAATCTAATATCGCCAATCTAGTATGGCTAATACATGGCAGTCGAAATCAGCTGCTATCAATAGATGTATATGAAGTAAGCACATACAAATTATACCAGTGAACACCAAACAAACTTTCCTTAAATTGGAATTTTCAGATTTAAATAGGGTTTTGATAATAAAAAGGAACATGTATAAATCAATATAGTAATAGGGCCAATAAATCTAATATCGCCAATCCAGTATGGCTAATACCCATCAACCTCAATCAGTTAAAATCAATGGATGTATACGAGACAAACACATGCAAACTATTCTAATGAAAATCTAAACAATACATTCCTTACATTAGAATTTTCAAATTAAATAGTGTTTTGGAAATAAAAATGAAGATGATAAATAAATTAGCGTTTAGTATAAAAAACTTAGAAATGTATAGATAAATTTTAAAATATTCAAGTGATTGTAAAAAAGCTAGTACATAAGTATAGACGATTTTGTAGTCTGAATTATTTCTGAACTCATAAGACTTAGCGCACTTTTAAACATATTTAGGAACTCATGCTTTCCTTTCGAATTTTACCACATCCCGTTTCTAATTAATATGTATAGAATGAGTTTCCCAGTTCGCCTCTCTCGTTTCATAATCCAATGCATATTTAATTCTCTTACAATGCCTCGTTTCGAAATAAAAGTATAATTTTTTGAAAACTTCAGCAATATTAATCCAGAAATATTAAATATTCATGCAAATGTGTCGCAGATTTTCTCGAAAGTTGGAAGATTTGTCTTTTGTCTTCATCCGTTGAAAATAACTAAACAAATAGCATTTGAACATTAATAAATAAAAACAATCCTACCGCAACAAAAAGCAAATTAATTAGTTAATGTAATTTTATTGTGTTTTTATTTATTTATTACTGTTTTTACACAAAATATAAGTTATCAAAAATTATTTTTGTAAAATATATCATTTTCAATTATATTAATAATATTAAGTAAATGATCAATATTTATATATTTAATTAAATTCTAATAAATAAAAGATTTAGTATTACAGTAATAATTTGCTCTTTTATTTCACAATTGTTTCAAAATGGATGAATTATATTTTACTATAATTACATTTTCTATGCGTAATTTGTTTGCTAGAATTATACTCTAAGAGGAATATTCTATTGAATAAATGAATTTAATCTCTCAATATTTATTAATCTTATATAAAACTGCATTTATTTGAACGCATTATCGAATATGACACTGCAGTAAGAAATTTCAAAGATTAATTTCTAAATAATTAAAGTTCACTTCGTTTCGAAATTCTCCATTGTTTAAATGTGTTAATCCTTTAATCACCAATTATTTAATCATATAAATATTAATTTTGCTAATTAATTTTCTTATATCCACTTACTTATTTGCACAAAAGTCGATAAATATAGTTAATTTAAAATTAATATTTCGAGATAAAAATTGGTAAAACGGAGGCATATTTTAATTTGATGATAAAGGAATGTAATTTTTACAATCAGATGATTTCGAGAATACATTATAATGGAGACTGTTCATATTCTCTGCATTCACACTATAATGAACGTGTCCAGTAAATCAATACATATATAAAAATTCGCAAATAGATTTTTTTTTCAAAAATGAAGAGCATTTTAAATTTATCCATTTCATAATTCGATTTATCGTTCGAAGTACATATTTTTCTCTCTCATAATAGCTTATAAACTATAAAGTTTATGTAGAATTTAATTTCACTGCGATAAAAACTTTAAAGACTTATTTCTAAGTCATTTCAGTTAGCTTATAACCTATAAATTTTATATAAGATTCCCTTTTCATTCCAGTACAAACATTATACACTTATTTCAAAGTCATTTTAGTTAGCTTATAATCGATAAAGTTCAGGTAAAATTATTAACTCGAATACAAACAAAGATAATCTTTCAGTCATTTTAGGTAGCTTATAATATACAGATGTTCCTCGACTTACAAACGAGATAAGACTGTGGTCGTAAGTCGAGTTTCATTTTTTTTTTGTTTTTTCTATACCGGGTGGGCATTCATATACCGGGTGAGCAAAAAAATCCGTAGAAACTTTAAAAATTCATAAAAGCCGAAAAAATAATCGATATAAAAAAACGCTTGCAGGGTTAGCATCGCTAGGTCACGGGAATTATTTTAAGAAAGGAAAAAAAAAGGAAAAAAAACAGCCGACAGGTGGCGCTGACTTTCACAAGTCAAAAAAAGATACGCATATAACGAAAATAATGCTTCTAAATCGTTTATTACAGCAGTAGGTGTTCCACATGATCCCCACCACAGGGGATAATACATTGCAGGCGAGTCACACATCCAGCAACGGCAAGCTGGTGCAGCAGGTCCAAAGATATACCGGGTTGTCATAATTAAACTGACAGTGCTCACAGTGTTCTGTAGCGCGATCTATTTACGAGAATGACACCACATTTTGTAGGAAGATTAAACAAGACGGGGGACGAAGGATTCCGCGAAAAAATAAATTAGTTCCAAAAGTCACCGCTAGGGGAATATTTGGCGCTGTGTAATAGAAAATAGAGTGTTAACAAATGCAAATTAATACGGAATAAAATTACCTTTTATTATGCACATTTTCTTATTTAGTTCAAGTGCAATATGGCAACACTTTTAAAAAAGCGTAAAATCTACATAAACACCGATAAAGTCTTGTGATCTGCAATATCGCGTACGCTGAGCAGAAGAAGTTCTTTATTCAAATTTCACGTTACATCCATTGGCACAGTGCCAGCTGCTTGGTTTTTAAAAGGCAATGTGTTACGTTTCGAATCAATCGGATTGAAAGTTTATGTGCCACGTCTCCTTCTTTAGTCGAGCGTGCGTTACTGGTCAAATTCTTTTACCTCAAAAAGTGCAACGCGTCAGCCGCTCTTTGTGGTTTTAGAACGCACAAAAAATGCGTAAAGTAAACGGTCCTGTGTCAGTTAATGGGCTAAAAGCAATGGTTGCGACGTTTGAGAAAACAGGTTCTCTGAAGGTTCAGTCAGGCAGAGGACGAAAACCTGTACCACAGGATACAATCGAAGCAGTTGCCACGGCGATTGTCCACAGAGGACCAGACAATATTGCTGCCACCTCTAGCGCTCGTGGATTAGCTCGGAATATGGATATGCCTTACAGTACGGTATGGAAAATCTTACGAAAGATTATCAACTTCTATCCGTACAAGATCAGCCGTGTACAGGAGTTACTGTACCCCGACCATGATAAGCGATTGACTTTTGCTCTCACCTTTCTTGCCAGAATGGAGGTGGATGATGCTTGGCCGTGGAAAATCTTATGGGGAGAGGAGGCCCACTTTTACCTGCATGGAACTGTGAATACCCAGAACTGCCGAATTTGAGATGACAAATCACCACATGCAGTCACAGAAATTCCCTTACATTCACCAAAGGTAACTGTTAGGTGTGGGTTCACAGCGGAATTTATCGTAGGTCCATTCTTCTATGAGAACATTACCCCGACAGGACCAGAAACCTGTTCTGTTACCGGTGAGAAATATCGCCACATGTTGAACAGCTTTATCATTCCGGCACTTCAGCAAAGACAGTGCCTGGGGGAAATCATTTTCATGCAAGATGGAGCCCCTCCACACGTTGCTGTACGGGTGCAACAGCTGCTACGACAGAAATTCACAACAGAAAGAGTCATTAGCCGCTACTTTCCAACTGCATGGCCACCTCGGTCGCCTGATCTTACCCCATGCGACTTCTGGCTATGGGGTTACCTTAAGTCCAAGGTCTATCAAGGAGTGGTCCAGGACCTGGCTACGTTGAAGGATAATATATCACGGACTGTATGGGAGATTCCTGCAGACATGTTACTTTCTGCTGTTGTGCATACTGTGCACAGAATGCAATATGTGGTCCACAACAACGGCAGCCACATTGAACCTCATTTGAATGCAAAATAAAAGGTAATTTCCGTATTGATTTGCATTTGTTAACACTCTATTTTCTATTACACAGCGCCAAATATTCCCCTAGCCATGACTTTTGGAACTAATTTATTTTTTCGCGGAATCCTTCGTCCCCCGTCTTGTTTAATCTTCCTACAAAATGTGGCGTCATTCTCGCAAATAGATCGCGCTACAGAACACTATGAGCACTGTCAGTTGAATTATGGCCACCCGGTACATGACACCTCTCGCCGGATCGCATCTTTCAGTTCCAACATATTGGATGGATTCGATAGATACACCCGAGATGATACACACCTTTGACTTGTGTACGTCAGCGTCAACTGTCGGCTGTTTTTTGAGGGGGGTTTTCCGTCTTAAAAAAATTTGAGTGACCTAGCGATGCTAACCCTACAAACAGTATTTTATTTTGGTTATTTTTCCGGTTTTTATGAATTTTTAATAAGTTTCTAAGGACTATTTGCCCAACCGGTATTTTTTACTTGCAAACGTAATTTAAAATACATTTTCTTTACCACTACTTCTTATGTTAGTGAAATCCATCGGTTCAGATTTTGCGACAGAAGATACGTTGCATTTTTTTTCTAACAAAGTTATCCAAGTTTTTTTTTCTGCCTAATGCGGTGTTGTCTTTAGATATTCACATTTTGTTATTCACCGCTATTAACTGGCTACTTTATTATGGGGGCACTATTTAGGTGAGCCAGCATTGCTCCCTATGAGGGTACGACACGGAAACGACCAATCCTTGTTCGGAATTTGAACCAAGCCCAATGCTTGGCAGCTCAGACCGCTAACCACTATACTATGTGGGCGACAAAAGTTATCCAAGGTAGTTTGAGCAGTTTGAATAGTCTTCTTTTCCTTGTATGTTGTCTGGAATCAAGCTAGATTTTTCCTGAATACGACAATTTACACTTCTAAATCTTTCTTCATTTGGATCCATTGTCCATAATCGGTCTAGTTCTTTATTAATATAGTGAAGCGACCAAGCCTTATTCAGGATTTAAACCCAAGCCCAATGCTTGACAGATCAGACCGCTAACCACTACACCATGTGGGCGACAAAAGTCATCCAAGGTAGTTTGAACAGTTTGCGTCTTCTTTTCCGTGTATATTGTCTGGGAGCAAGCTAGATTTTCCTGAATACGAAGAATTACACTTGTAAATCTTTCTTCATTTGGATCCATTGCTTCTAATTGTCGTAGTTCTTTATTTATATAGTGAAAAGCTGAAGCCATTTCTTTAAAAAAATTTTTTTGCTCGTACTTCGGCTTGTTTGCTTGTATCCGTCTCTTCTTCCGCAGCATAATGTGTTGCAATCTCTTGCAAATCCTTATTGATAAGCTCTTCCGGAACATGTTCAATAAATTGGTCGATATCTTCGTTGCCAATTTCCCTATTAAATTATTCACCAAATTTTAAGACCAAAGGATCTTCTTGTATATTTAAGTTCTTGAATATGCAGACTTCGACCAAAGGATCTGCTTGTTCGGATACTGAATGAATTGCATTCGTTTCAAAACGTTTTGTTAGTTTCTTCCATATTCCGTACATGCTTGCTGGAGTGATTTCTTTCCATCCTCAATCTATGATCTTAATCCTATATAGAATATTATAATTTTTCCAAAATGATTTTAAGTTTGTCTCTTCAAGTGTCGTAATTACTTGTGTAAACATGATGTTTAAGTAATTTTCTTTAAAATGAGCAATTGCTACCTGATCAATTGGCTGTAAAATACTTGCAGTTTTCGTAGGTAGATACAGAACTTCTATGTTCCCATGTAAATCGTATATGTGTGGTGGATGTCCCGTCGCATTATCCGGTAATAAAGTATCCAGTAATAAGAGTATTTAAGGGGAATGTCTTGCTCTTGACAGCATTTATTTACTTCACCAACAAAAACATTCGTAAACCAGTGTTCAAACATTAATTACGTCATCCAAGCTTTTTTGTTGCAGTGGTAATTAACAGATAACTTATTTAGATCTATCTTTTTAAATGCTCATGGATTTTGTGATCTGTGTATCACGAAATGTTTCAGTTTTTTTATGTTTTTTTTTTTCCAATGCGTAGGTACTTGTCGCCAAACATTCGCCTATACTACGCTACAATTTTACTGTCCCATTTTATTCTGGGGGCACCATATACGCGGACAGCATTACCCCCTATGAAGGCACGACACGAAAGGGGTCATTTTTCGTGGCGCGACGCCAGGATTCGATCCGAGGACCCTCACCACCGAAAACCAGCGTGCTGTACCACTCGGCCGCCACAAGCCCAGGTTTCAGTTTAAAGGCAGCGATATTTCAGCCCAATAAAAGTGTAACACGATATTTGAACGCCTTGAAACCTGACATACTTTGCGCTTCTTTATGAATGTAAGTACGTTCATTCATCTTCTTCCAATATATGCCGGTTTCGTCTAAATTACAAATCTTCCTTTAGATATTTTCCATCTTCAAGCAGGTCATCAAAATTGGTTATAAAATATTCTGCGACTTTATAATCAGCACTTCCTGCCTCTACACTTCTTTGGACATTAAGGAAATTCATTATTTTCCTAAATCTTTGAAACCATGGCTTGCAGTAAAAGTCTGGTCATAATCTTTCATTTTATGTTGTTACAACTGTCCGAAAAGACCGCGTGCTTTTGTTTGTATGGTCATAGGGCTCAGTGAAACTCTTTTTTTGAATAAAATCCTTTCATCCAAATCGCCAACAGTTTTTCCATTTCGTGGATGGGTCCTTGTCTTTTCGCTGTTATAATTGTTGATTTATGAGATGCCGACCGTGTCACTGCTTCCAAAATTAATACTTTATTGTTTAAAATAGTGGAGATCGGGGAATCAGGCAACCTTAACGCACACGCTATATCCTTCACTTTCTTATTTTAAGTTTCATTTTTAAGTCTATTACACTTCTAATTTTTTTTCTTGGCACTTTAACTATTTCCAGCCATACTGGGAATAAAATTATATATCTACTTAACTTCACAGGTAAAAATCGAACAACTACATATTTAACAATTCAAAATAGTTGATAATATTTTTATGTAATAATAATGAGAAGCGAAGACTGCGCACTTGCTTGGTAACTCTCGAATGAAGGTTTACTTGATTTATAGTGTGGATATGGAAACTACTGCATCATGCATTTTTATTACTGCGTCATAAACTTTTCCAGCATTGAGGAATACGTAGTAGGATTCAAAAGTTCCCGGACTGAGTCTATAACTTAAAAAGTATTATCAATAAAATTGCTGAAACACGTCCTCCTTTGAAATAAGACCCTTGTGCAATAACAAATATTTACCATCGCTTGTAAAGGTCATTGAGACATTTCTGGAATCCATTTTTAGCCATTTATTTCATTAAGCCTGCTATGCACTTTTAACTTCATCTGCAGATTGAAATAGACGACTCTGCAAGCGACTTGCCAGTTCAGGAAATAGGCTGAAGTCGCAGAGGGAGAGATCAGAGGAGTAAGGAGGATGTGACAAAACGGTTGTTTTCGTTTTCAGAGGAAGTCAGCGACGAGGAAGGATCGGTGTGCAGGAGCGTTGTCATGCAAAAGCACTCGTGACTGCTCAACCCACAATTTTGGTCTCTTCTTCCGGATCGACTTACGCAAACGATGCAGGATGTCTAAATAGAGTTCTTTGATCACAGTGCGTCCTTCAGGGATAGATTCCAGATCCACAATACCCTGAATATCGATCAGCACCTTTTCGCGGTGCGGGAAGACTGCGAATGGCCAACGCATTCGTCGTCGGCACTTTCCCTGTCTTCTCTGAAACGTCCATGACACTCAAAAGCTTGAGTTGGCGATAATGTATTACTGCCGTAGACATGCTTCAACATTTCGTAACTCTCCGTAGCACTCATCCCCAAGCGAACCCAAACTTTGATATTAATTCTCTACTCAACAAACGTCATTTCTTTCAATCTCCGGTTACCAAATGCACCCACCTACAAAATACGACGCCGTGGTGAGCCACCGACCACGAGGTTTGGGTCAAACCACTTTTAGAAGAGGGGGAGAACAGAATTACACAGAAACGTTATCGTAGTCGCTCTACTGCAAAAATGTTTTTAGTTATAGGCTCAGTCAGGGAACTTTTGAATCCTACCTCGTATTGCATCGTATTTCTAATAATTATGTAATGCATATGGCCATGTACTGTACATTCGAGGAACAATATTTTTGAGGAAAATAAAAATTAAATAAAAGTTTTAAAAATTTATGTCGTATGTGCGAGCGGTCGTATGTCGAGGAATAAATTGTATAAAGATTTTGTAAATTTACAAATTCATTGCAATACAAAAATTTAAACACTTATTAGAAAGTCATTTTAGTTAGCTTATACCCAATAAAGTTTTATGTAAGATTTCAGTTTCATTCAGATACAGACATTAAACACTTATTTCAAAATTATTTTTGTTACCTATAAAGTTTATGTAAAATTTCAACTTCATTGAAACACAAACATCAAACACTTATTTTAAAATCCTTTTAGTTAGCTTCTAACTTATCAAAAGGTTACGTAAGATTTCATTTTAATTTATATACAAACATCAAAGACTTCAAATACTTAAAGTATTTATTTTAGCTTTCTATTCCCTTTATATGAAAGAAATCCTAACATATTTAATTTACTAAAAGTAGAAGAAAATATGTAGATGCTCAATAAAGATTCAATCTAATCTGCTTCAAAGCAAATTAAAATACCTAAAAATTCTTGTTTTTAATTCAGTTATATTGCTATTCGTTGTACATTGAACTAAGAGAATTTTTGAGTGTGTTCAAATAATTAATTAGATCGTTTCCATACATTTAATAAGTTGACAACGCTATTATAGTAAAACATTTCAAACTCTTGTTTTTTAAAGCTACTCTTAGACAATTAAAACAATATATTTACAGTGAAAACATAAAACTTAACGTTTATAAAAAAAATATATATATATATAATGTCTCAATCAATAATATGAGGACAAAAGATAAATCCCTCCTCAGACAGAAGATGTTAAATTTTCAATTCTGGATGACACATGAAAACTTTATTTCCCAAATACTTAATATTTCTCGTTTTTGTCTCTCTATATTTTTTTTTATATTACTAATGTCAACAATTCATGTATTATTAAGAAATTCCTATGATTAAAAAATTCAATCGAGACGAATTCTTAGTATTGATTTCAAGTTGTTTTGCCATTTTACCGGCTAAAATATTACAAGAAAGCAATTCAAAGGAAGTTTAATATTCTATTTAAATGAAGCAACATTTCTATCCATAAACGCTAATTTATTTTTGAGGAAAATCTATTGATCTACATATTCTAAAATGCACTGAACTCTGTACAGATGCTTTAAATATTTATCATAAATTAATGTTATGCATTCCAATTTAAGAAACTTTCTTCTTATTTATTAAAATGGAACATTTAGAACGAAGAGATAACCGAATGATAAAGTGCATCTAATTTGTCATTGATAATAAGTTTTTAAACATCTCACAAACCCACAAATAAGTCCATTAAAATCTGAAAAAAGCCAGTAGAAGTTTCATTGTGAAGTAAATAATGAAAGACGATCGTATTCGAAACAAAATCAGAATTCTGAATTCAAATATGCGTCTCTCCGACTTCATTGCGTAACTAAACAAATCGATGTATGATGAGAATTCGCTTGAAAATTAAGTATTAAAAACCGGTGTCATTGATTTGGATTTCATTCAGAAAGATTTAGAGGATTTAAGACCTAAAATAAAAGCTAGTTCAGTTTTTCTCTCAATAGAGTTTGGATTACGTTAAATGCTTTTGATTCATCCTTTTTTTCTCATTATGTATTAGTGATATTTATCTTAATGTTAAACGAATTGCTTGACAAATGGTGGAATGGACTATAGGTAATACATTTTCTGATTAATGAATACGTTCTAAAGTTTAGAAGAATTCATTAAAATACATTTGAAATTTGAGAGTCGTTAGGACTTCTAAAAATAATATAGATTATAGTAATATAATAGTATAAATAGGTAATGAATATCATGATTAATTTATGTGTATTATATTAGGTATTCTCGAAAGCCCAAACTGTACTCTTTCTTGTATGTAAGTGCCTATGGATGCACAGCATTTGCCACTGTGCTCCACATTATTAAGTAACTGTTTTTATGGCAGATATTAAGAGGCCAGGGAACTGATGAGGATGAATAGCTATCATACCAATTAGACTTTTGTTTCTGCTCCGAGATTTCTAAGTGCCATTTTGTTTTGTGTTTTGTTTCTTCTGTTTTCTTGTTGTATTTTAGTGGCATGTAATAGTGTATAAATGAATGTCTAAGTGCTATTGCTTTAATAAAAATAACAATCTTTATTATACTTTAGAAAAGTTAACTAAAATACATTTGAAAACTGAAACCGTTGAGAAATATAATATACTTCAATAAAAATATACTTTATAGTAGTATAATAGCATAAATAGATAATAAGTATTCTGATTAATTTATGTTTTTATAGTTTTGAAATATTAATTAAGAAACATTTAAAATTTAAAAGCCATTGAGACTTTAGGGAAAGAAATACATTTTAGAAAATATAATAGTACAAATAAGTAATGAGTATCCCGATTAATTAATGTATTTCATGGTTTAAAAAAATTAATTGAAATTTGAAAGTCTTTAGGAGTTTTAAAAATATATACATAATAGTAATGTAATATTATAAAGATATAATAAATAATTTGATTAATATGTGTTTTTAACCATAGGAAAATTCATTAAAATACATTTGAAATCTGAATGCCGCTTAGGCTTCTTTGAATAAAATATTAATTAAACAGCCATTTTCCTCATTGGTCATAACTAGGATAGTTTACTATGTAATTTCTATGTGTTTTCCCTCTTTTGAGTTTTCTACTTCCCCTAAGAGTTTGTACATGGAATAAACAGCCGTTTTTATCGTTGGTCATAACTAGGATAGTTTACTATGTAATTTCTATTTTTTTACTTTCTTTGAGTTTTATACCTCCCCTAAAAGTTTGTACAGGGAGTAAAAAGTCGTTTTTATCATTGGTCATGACTACGATAGTTTGCTAAGTAATTTATATGTTTTTTTCCTTTTTTTGAGTTTTCTACCTATACATATATATATATATATATATATATATATATATATATATATATATATATATATATTTATTCATTCCTTATAAACGCATTGGTATTAAATTTATAATCTATATAAACAATAAATAGCAAGATCAACTTAACCGTTTCATGCTAATCATTTTTTTACAGTGCAGAGGAAAACTATTCACCATGTTTTACAGGAAAAGTAGCAATTGCATTAAAATTCATCAAGGAAAACCTTGTGTGATTTAAAACTGAAAAAATAATTACGTTCGAAAGAAGAAAATTAAAACACTGTCTGCACTTTAACTGGTTGAAATAGAACTCTGTAAGGAGAGCTTATGTTAATTTATTTTTTTAAGCCAAGCTTGCTTCTCTTCTGAAAGATATAATTAAATAAATGAAAAAAAAATGGAAAATAAAAAAATGATGTAAAATTAGTATTTCAAAACTTCTTTATATTTTATGATAATTTTCTCATGCGTTTTAGAGAAAAAATTGTCTCCATTTTTCGATTTTTTTAAATCCAATAGAATTACAAAAAAAACCAATTACCTTCTCTAAAAGAAATTAAGCCTTCATAAATTTCTTTTAAAACTGACTTCTTTTCTTTCCTTGCTTGTTTGCATGTTTATTTACTTCACCCACAAAAATGGGACTTCACCTGGAACAAACTAATTTGAAGTTATAAAAGATTTCATTATGTGTAAGATAATTTATTTTACTCCGACTTGAAAATTTCATTACTGCTTTTTCTTCACATTCCATGAATCATAATTGCAGAAGAACTTTTTTTGGCCTTATTGTATTTCATATTTATTTCAGGCTGCTAGTACGTACCTCACCCGAAGTTACTCAGGATGTATCATCTTTTAAGTCATTAAATAAACGTAATGCACAACACGATCTCGTTTACTCTAAGACTGGAACTTTATAACAACAATTGTGGCAATGTTTTTACCTTTTTAAGACTATAGAGATGTTTAAAAAAAATCTTAAAATAATCCAAAGGATTAAAAGTGTCATTTGCTTCGAAAGCATTTAATTAAGGTATGCTAAATTAGTAAACGTTTATACACATGATTAATTTTTGAAGAAAATGAATTTCAATCATGTAATTTACTGCACCTGTGCATCTGTTCTTGTGAGTCATAGTTTCCTTATATGCAACCTATGTGGAAACGGTAACGCACACACATACACACACACACACACACAAACACTACTCAGAGCTATCTGTAGCGTGATTTTTCTGCCGGAATTCCACCAAAATTGATAGAGGGACTAAGGACGACATGGGAATGAGTTCCCGTGAAGAAAAAAAAGAGTAATAGTTCTAAAACTCGCCGATAGGGTAAGATATAGAGCTGTTATTTGTTAGCACACCCGGGAATTTGCATAAAATGCAAGCAAAACATCAAAATGAAAATTCATGACTACGTAGTCGACAGTAGCGCCAGAATTTTGGGCTATAAAGATCGGTGAGGAATCTGTTGCGCCATCGCTTTACAAAAGGAAGGATTATAAGTTGATTTGTTCCAATTTCATGTCCACCTCGCTCCCCGCACCTAAGACATGAGACTTTTTTCTGAGGGGTTATTTGAAGTCTAAGGTATATCCTGATGGAGTGTCGAACTTGGCGGCCCTAAATGATAAGGTATCTTGAACTGTGATGAATATTTCTGGTGACATGTTACGCTCTTACGTTGAGAACATAGTGTTCAGGATGCAATGTGTCGTCCATCAGGACCGTGGTGACATTGAAGGTAGGAGAAGTCGATTTCCTTCATAAACCGGTGTTGCAGTGAAATGTCTTTGTTATTCATTTGTCTGCTTATTACAACTATTTCGGTATTTACCCCTTATCTTTATAGCCCGAAATACTGGCGCTGCTGTCGGCTACATAGTCGTTAATTTGCATTTTGATGATTTGATAGAGTTTTGTGCAAATTTTCGATTGCGCCGACAATAACAGCGCCATATCTTCTCTCATCGGCGACTTTTGTAACTAATTTTTTTCCTTTCTTTTTTTCTCATGTAAACACATTCCCATGTCGTTTTTAGTCCCTCTATCAATTTTGGTGGAATTCCGGCTGATAGATCGCGTTACAGATGGCTTTCAGTAGTGTCAGTTTAATAAAAATCACCAACTCTCTCTCTCTCAGTTTATATATATATATATATATATATATATATATATATATATATATATATATATATATATATGATGCCCCGTACCTCACGCCGTGGAGGAGAGGCATAGCCCTAATTGGAGGCGTAGCCGTCACGAACAAAACACTCTCACACCACGTAACACGCGCACACACAACTCACTCACTTCACAACGTAAACAAAACACTCGAACTGAAAACGACCACTTTCTCTTCCCACGCAGGGGTCCAGCCGACTCTTGTGATGCCCCGTAACTCACGCCGTGGAGGAGAGGCATAGCCCTAATCGGAGGCGTAGCCGTCACGAAGATGTGATGCAGTTGGGCGAAGTGTTGACCATACCGTAAATCGCTGCACACAACTTGGAGAGAAACACACATGGAACCATAGAAGAAGAACACAGCTTTCAGACGAATCCCTGAAATCACCTTTTTATTGAACTATGAAGCATTACGAAAGCGTTATAATTGCAGTGTCCACTGGACTTGCCCTGATGGGGCGCAGAGCTCTTATTACATTACAAGTTAAGACAGGAGCGGACCGCAGGTCCGACAGCAACGAGAGTTAGACCCCAAGAGACAGAAATCTTCTTTTCACGCACATAGTAAATAAGTGCTTTGCGATATTGACGCCAGAGTGCCTAAAACTTCTTAATATTTTAATTGGGCGACTTTAGATTCGTGGAGTTCACGTGTCCACTTAAGTTTTTGCCAGGGGACTTTACTGCTAGATCCCGAGCTTGTTAGAACCGTGACTTATTGACCTGAGTATAGGATAAGTGGCCATAAAATTCTTGCATAATCAAACATACTGAGTTCATAATCAAACATTCTGAGTTCATAATCAAACATACTGATTTTTAAGGACCAGCGGAATAACCGACCTCTTAGATTTTTTACATTTTTGAACCAAACAAGAGCCGCATGGTCAGTATGAATGACAAATTTTTGGCCATGGAGATAATAGTAGAATTTGTCTAAAGAATCCACAATCGACAAACATTCCAATCCCGTGATAGCATAATTTTGTTCATAATTACGTAAAGTCATTGAATGATATGCAACAGGATGTAATTTTTCCTTGTTGAACTTCATAACCAAGAAAATTAATTTTGTGTTTGGCGAACACACATTTAGATAATTTAAGTTTAATGTTTTCTTTCTTACAGATTTTAAAAAATTGTTATAAGTGTTGCCAATGCTCCTCTTCAGATGAAGAAAAAATAATATTATCATCGAAATAGTTATAAGCAAAGTTAATCTTATATTTAGCCAAAATTCTACGAATGGTTCTGTTAAAGATTCCTGGGGCATTTTTTAAGCCAAAAGGTAGACGAAGCCATTCAAATAATCCGAAACTTGTTACAAAGGCAAGTTTTTAAATATCCTGAGGGTGAATTGGAATATGCCAGTAGCCTGAAGTTAAATCTAGTGTTGAAAATATTTTAGCTTGACTTAATTTGTCTAATTGGCAATCTATGCGGGGTAACGGCTCAGCATCTGTTTTGGTAATTGCATTTAATTTTCTAAAATCTATACATAATCTTGTACGCTTGCCTTCATCACGCTTCAAAGCCGAAGTGACGAGAGACGAGTATGAGCTACTACTTTCTCTTAATATCTGATATATTGTGATACCCCGTACCTCACGCCGTGGAGGAGAGGCATAGCCCTAATCGGAGGCGTAGCCGTCACGAAGATGTGATGCAGTTGGGCGAAGTGTTGACCATACCGTAAATCGCTGCACACAACTTGGAGAGAAACACACATGGAAACATAGAAGAAGAACACAGCTTTCAGACGAATCCCTGAAACCACCTTTTTATTGAACTATGAAGCATTACGAAAGCGTTATAATTGCAGTGTCCACTGGACTTGCCCTGACGGGGCGCAGAGCTCTTATTACATTACAAGTTAAGACAGGAGCGAACCGCAGGTCCGACAGCAACGAGAGTTAGACCCCAAGAGACAGAAATCTTCTTTTCACGCACATACTAAATAAGTGCTTTGCGATATTGACGCCAGAGGGCCTAAAACTTCTTAATATTTTAATTGGGCGACTTTAGATTCGTGGAGTTCACTTAAGTTTTTGCCCGGGGACTTTACTGCTAGATCCCGCGCTTGTTAGAACCGTGACTTATTGACCTGAGTGTAGGATAAGTGGCCATAAAATTCTTGCAAAGTGTGTTTTTTGACGTTACAGAACCTATAAATTCAGAGTGGTTCGATGGCTCTTCAAGATTTTTGACACTATACTGACATTCGGAATCCCATAACTTCTAACACTCATCTCTGGGGATGTTATTGAGTTCAGCTACTTCACATGCCTGTATAATGATATGCAGGGATAATATAATTTATCTTATTTTACTTTTAGGTTCGAATTTTGGAAAAAGGGGACGTGCTTTATTAACAGGTTAATTTTAAATACGCTTTATATAATGGTGGGCCGTTATTATCACACACACACACACACACACACACATATATATATATATATATATATATATATATATATATATATATATATATATATATATATATATATATATATATATATATATATATATGTATGTATATATATATATATATAAATATAACATATAAAACAATTGTACTATTTTGATGCTATTCTAGAAAAGTGGAATTTTTTTTGGTTTGTGATATTTTTTAAGGACAGGGAAGGACTGTGATTTTTTTCTTTCCATTCATTTTTTACTACAGTCTGTCTAAGGCATAAAAAGGACAGACAATTTATTGATTAAGCATGTAACTGACGTGATTCATTCAATAGACTGTATTTGTCAGAAGTTTAAAGGAAAGTTCCATATGTTTATATTGCTGTATTGTTGTTAAGTTATTTAATCTTAATGTTTGTATTAGTTAGTACAGCATATATTTAGATTTATTTTGATTGAAGTTTATTACGTTTTGCCACATGACTTCTTACAATTTAATTTATTTTTTAGGCTTTTTCCTAATTTTTGTCTACGGCATTTTCCTCACACTGCTGGGAGAGTCTGCCCTCCAATGCAGGCATTGGGGATCAGCCTGTTCTCAGACGGGGGGGGGGGGGTATATTCTATAACATACAAAACAAAAAATATTTTCTAATTTCGAAATTCTTTTCATTTTCCTTCAATATTACTTGGCAAGCAAACGAAAATTAGTTTGAGATAACGGAATTAGTTTCCTTACTACGTAAACAAAGTAATTTCGTTATCGTTTTTCATTTTATTGTGAGTAACCTAAAAGCAATAGTATACAATTACTATATCATTCCTTTAAACCCCAGTGTCCTGAGCGCCAAAACTAACAGGACGAGACTCAACTCAGAAAACTGGCCTAGGGGGCTCTGTCCATTGGGTGCAGAGTGTTATGTGACAATGACCTTATGAAGTATTATTTAGGCCACATCAAGGTTTTTGCAGGGGCCTTTTCTCTCTTTTCGTGCTAACAATGTTGCGTCCGTCCTGCGTTTGTTTCGTCTCGCGCCTATTGTTCAAAATTCCAGATATGTGTCGTCTGCGAGTTTTTGCGTCATCCTGACACCAATGTTGCCTTCGTGAAGTATTTGTCCATTCAATAAAAAAGTTCAGCTTTTTAACGTGTGGACTATGCTTTCCTAGAGTGTTTATTCGTGTTCTCCACTCCGGCCATTTGTGCATTAAGTGATTTTACATCCGGCAGAACTTCATCTCCTTTGGCATTCCATCTCGTGGGGCTGCAGTGTGTTCGGTGTTCCATAATCCGTGATGTGCAAGATGTTACATATATATACAGTGGCTCCCAAAAGTGTTCGTACACTTACGATTTTCGATGAAATAGGGGTCTATCCATTGATTTAAATGAATATTTTAGAATGTGTATTTAATAATAAGATCTATAATCTATTCTTAACAAAATTACATGAAATATTTTGAAAACATAGTAAAACTTTATTTTTAAGAAACCAATTATCCAAAAGTAACAAAAACTTTATCTCACAAAAGTCATCGAACAATTGTAAAAAATCTCTACATATTAGTAAATATTCTAATTTTTCGTTAAATTAATATTTAGTAGGATATCCTTTAGCATCCACAACAGCTGCTAAACGTCTGGGAATAGATTGCTTTAGTTCTTTTCTAATTTTTGCATCAATGTTCATCCATTCTTCCATCATAATTGTTTTTAGTTCGCTTTTGGTGTGAATGTCGTGTTTTCGTACTCGAAACTCCAGTTCTCTCCAAATATGTTCTATTGGGTTGAAGTCTGATGATTGAGGTGGTGTTTTTAAAACTTGTGGACAGTTACAGAGACACCAGATGTGAACGTTGAGACCCGTGTGCTTAGGATCGTTATCTTGGTAAAAAAAAAAAAAAAAAAATCAAATACCCAAATTTTAGGTTGATAATTTTAAATTGTCTCTTAAAATGTTTATAAAAACAGCATGATTCATTATGCCATCAATAACTACCAAATTTCCTAGTCCTGATGCTGACATGCACCCCCACACAAGGATACTTCCACCGGTATGCTTAACTGTTCATACTAATTTCTTGGGATTAAGTTCCTCATTTCTTTCTTCTCGGTAAAATTATACGCCCATCTACACCAAAAATGTTCATCGGCAAATAAGACATTATTCCAATAGGTTTGGGGCTTATTTATCATTGATAGTGCGAAGGGAAACCTAAGTTTCTGTTTTTCTCACTCACAAAAAAAATTTCTATGGGCAGAACGCCCATGTAATCCAGCTGTCCTGAAACTCGTCAAAAAATTTCAGGTGAAATTCAAGTAGAAAAAGTTTCTTTGAATTCTGCAGAAACTTTTACAGCACTTAAAAGTGAATTTTTCACAAATTTTCTAATTATAAATCTCTGATCACGTTTTGTTAACTTTGCCGGACGGCATTTTCTTACCTAGTTTTCGAATCAGTTTTCTTCTTTAAAGCGTTTTTTCACATACTGCACTGTATAATGGGATAAATTTAGTCATTTAGCAATATTCCGATCTGATTTACCACTACTATGATGAAAAATAATCAATTTTTGAATGCTGTTTGTTGATTCTTTACGACTATGAACCATGTTTAATTAATAAACAGAATATTACGGAGTAGGCAAGCAAAAATTAAAGCCAAACGATATTTTAAATGCCACCACAATCCAAAAATAAAAATAAAGCGCTAGATGATAATTTTAATTATGAATTTATCCGAAAATATTTCAGTGTACAATGACTTTTGTGAGATAAAGTTTTTGTTACTTTTTGATTACTGGTTTGGGAGCCACTGTATATATGTATATATATATATGTATATATATATATATATATATATATATATATATATATATATATATATATATATATATACATATATATATATATATATATATATATACATATATATATATACATATATATATATATATATACATATATATATATATATATATATATATATATATATATATATATATATATATATATATATATATATATATATATATATATATATATATATATATATATATATAATTTAACGCACTGTTTCAAATTCCATGATGCTAATTTGCTGATGCAATCTTATTTGTCTAAGGTATCACCTTTTAACTAAGGTATCAAAATTTAACTAAAAATTGTTTAGGTATAATTATTTTTCCCTTATTCTTTTTAATCGAAGTCATTTGTAGGAAGTTTTGAAGTAGAAATATCTGTTAAAAAATATTGTGAACTTTTAATTGACCTTTACTAATAAATTTAACATTTAATTTGCCCTTTGTAGAAAATCTCTCTCTCTCTCTCTCTCTCTCTCTCTCTCTCTATATATATATATATATATATATATATATATATATATATATATATATATACATATATATATATATATATATATATATATATATATATATATATATATATATATATATATATATATATATATATATATTATTGTTTTTATTATTATTATCCTCATATTTTTTCACCAAATTTATCTGTAAAAAAATTGCAGTAAAACGGTATTGATAATTAGTGTAAAATTTAATTTACTTTTCCAAATAGCTGTGTAAATAAGATATTATCCTTTTGTAGAAATTTTTTGGAATATTTTTTTATCTCTTTCAGAAAGTTTATTATGCTAGCTATATTCAAGAGATAAAAGTTAATTTTCCTTAATATTTAAATAAGACTTGAAATCCCAATGTTCATTTTAGCAATTGAAAGACTTGCATTTACCCAGATAATAAATATAGCCTTGCTTTTAAACATCACTCGCTACTATTCAATTTTAACTTATTCCCCGGGAATAGTCTCAGCTATCTGTATCTTAAATTTTCGTTTACTGTCCTCTTATTTCCCATACATATCTATTGAAGAGGCACCGAAACCACTTCAGTACGACGGAGTTTTCCCAAACTTTTATAGATTCAGAAAGAAAGATATGAAGCTATTATGCTTGAGGAGTTATTCGAATCATATCCTAAAGGTCTTGAAGCGCGCATTTATATTGAAATATTGAAATCTGCTTCCAGAAGGATGACAATAATTTTCATGCTGATTTATGAAAAGCGAAAATGTTGACGAAATGGGACTATGAATAGCTTCTCTGCATTATTTTCCATTTTAAATGTATATATATATATATATATATATATATATATATATATATATATATATATATATATATATATATATATATATATATATATATATATATATGTATATATATATGTATATATATATGTATATATATATATATATATATATACATACATATATATATATATATATGTATGTATATATATATATATATATGTATATGTATATATATATGTATATATATGTATATGTATATATATATATATATATATATATATATATATATATATATATATATATATATATATATATATATATATATATATATATATATATATGTATATGTATATATATATATATGTATATATATATATATATATGTATATATATATATATATATATATATATATATATATATATATATATATATATATATATATATATATATATATATATATATATATATATATATATATATATATATATATAAGGTGGAATCTCGATGTATCGTTTTTCAAGGGACTGACCGAATTGTACATTATATGCGGCAAAACGATACACGCGGAACTATAACAAAGCAATATGACCGTCAGAACAGGGTGAAATAAACGACACATACGGGAAAACGATGATTCGGAGACCAATCAATCGAGATTCCACTGTATATATAAATATACACTCTGTCACACAAAATATATGCACCCAGAAGAAATCGAGCTACTATCACGAAACTTGGCAGGAATGTAGCCTGGTAAGAGATATACAAATGATTAAAATTTCGACGCCAATGAGACAAGGATAAGCGCGCTATGCGCATATGAGGTGAGTAGCTGGGGGAGTTTAAAAGCATGATTGCTCGTGCCATAGAGGTATTGAAACAAATATTTCGACTTGGATGAACGGTATTGTGACTGAGATGCCTCTGAGACGTAACCAGCGATAGTACGAGCAATTTTCGGGTTTTGAGAGGGGACGTATAGTAGGCCTCAGAGAAGAAGGTGGGATGAACAGGCGTACAGGTCGCCACCTTGGTAGGAGCGATATGATAGTCGCTCGGTGTTGGCAACAATGGATCATGGAAAGGATAGTCTACCGTCGTGGAGGGTCAGGGCGTCCCAGGAACACAAATGCGCGCGACGTGCGCGCCATCGTTAGAGCTGCCACGTTCGCACCAACAACGTCGCTAGAATTGGTTCGACGCCATTTACCACCTTCCAGACATCCGGTGGTATCAAGGGAAACCGTTCGGAGACGACTGGCCGACGCAGGTATAAGGAGCCGAAATCCATTAACATAGGCAGTGTCGATTGGATTTTTGCCGAACTCGGGCAAGCTGGAGTGTGACCGACTGCGGCGTGCGATCTTCAGCGATGAATCCCGATTCAGTGTCAATGCTGATGACCAGCGCATACGCGTGTGGAGGCGACCAGGCCACCGGTCCGATCCGGCATTTGTTGTCGAGAGACATACGGCGATTATACAAGGTGTGACAGTGTGGGGAGCGATTTGTTGGAACACACGATCACCTCTATTCATCCTTCCACGCACTTTTACGACCAGCAGTTACGTGGACGAGATTTTAACGACAGTTGTACTTCCTATGCTATCAAGTCGCCCAGGTGCCTTTTATCAGCAAGACAACGGTCGTCCACATACTGCGCGACTTTCCCCACAATGTCTTCTAAGATATGACGGACTTCATGGCCTGCCAGGTCACCAGACCTCTCGCCAATAGAGCACGTCTGGGGCGTGATTTAAAGACATCTTCAGTCGTCCCGGAATACTGATGAATTAACTGCCGAGTTGCAAAGATTATGGCATGATCTTCCGCAGGAGGTCAAGGGTGACCTCTTTGATTCGATGCCACGCCATGTTTCGGCTTGTATAGCTGTTTTACTATTTACTGATTTGTAACCTTTTTCATGCCATATCGTCATAATAAAACGTGCTGTTCTTTTGAATTTATAATCATTTGCTTATCTTCTCATACACTACATACATGTTAAGTTTCGTGATAGTAGCTCTTTTCCTTCTGGGTGCATATATTTTTTTTGTGACAGTGTATATATATATATATATATATATATATATATATATATATATATATATATATATATGTAAAGCGAATTAAGCAAAATACATTTCAATACATAGTAGAAATTTCGTTTCAATTTAATAAAAGTCACAAGAGTATCAGATGGATATTCAAAAAAGTTAAAAGTTAAAATTACAAATGCACTTTAAATACTTGTTTCAAAGTCGAATATAAAAAATATATATCCTTAGATGTCAATTGCATAAGAATAGCCCTACGCAGCAGAAAATAGCTTTAAATACTATTTATGTTATTCTTTACCATCTGTCACTCATTGTTTTCTTTCCTACATCACTCAAAATACCCTTAAAGACACATCTATTACCAGCGCTCCCTGTATGTCAAAATTCCACACTTTCCTGTCAAGATTACAGCTTTTTTGATGCATTGTCTTACTTTATGAAAGAATTCTTGTGCAAAATTTCGACCCTGCTCTTGAACCATTTATGAATTGCCGTGAACCTGAATGGAAAATTAGTGGTGTTGTTTTTTATATATAAATAGTTATATATATATATATATATATATATATATATATATATATATATATATATATATATATATACAGTGGACGCTCGTTAATTCGAACTCATAGGTTCTCATAAAATAGTTCGAATTATCCGATGTTAAGAGAAAATATATAACTTTAAATGTGTATCACTGAAGAAGAAACTCTCCTAGTATGTATAACCCCAGAAAATACACTGAAGTGCCACTGAATTAGGGATAGCAAAGCCTATGCAAATTGTGTAGCGCTGCGCATCATGTATGCGCAAGTTAGGGCGCTGTGGTAACTGCATATATAGCGCGTACTGTGGTTGTTCTGAATTAGTTGTTGGAATTTCCAGTATGGGTAAACTACCTGATTTAGACGCCTTCGATCGCGGACAAATCGTAGATGCGCGACGCATGGGCCATTCAATTTCCGAAATCGTCAGACAGCTAGGATTTTGAAGGTCTACAGTGTCAAGAGTATACCAAGAATACATGGATGGTGGAAAAAAACTAGCGATCGGGCAAACTGCAATTAGCTTTGCCAGGACAATTAGTCTTGACTTTGCGTGGTGAGAGACGGCTCAGGCGTATTGTACGTAGCCAGCGAAGCCAAACATTAGGTCAAATTTCCACCCAGTTTAATGACGGTGCCAGTCGTACAGTCAGTAAACGGACTGTGCAACGCTCGCTTCACCGTATGGGTTTCGGGAGCCGTCGACCTACGAGAGTACCATTGCTGTATACTCTCCATCGGGCTGCACGTCTTGCCTGGGCAAGAGAGCACAGAGACTGGAGTGTAGAGGACTGGAAACGAGTAGCATGGAGTGATTAGTCTCGATTCCGACTACTTAACGCCGACGGGAGGCTGAGAATATGGCGTCAGGGTCATGAAGTCATGGATCCTGCATGCCTGGCTGGAACTGTACAAGGGCATGGTGGCTCATAGCTCAATCATGGTCTGGGGTGTTGTTTCGTGGCACAGTTTGGGATCTTTGGTGCGTGTACCAACCTCCCTCAATGCAATTCGGTACGTAGAGTTGATGGGTGATCACCTCCATCCGTTTATGCTGTTCTGTTATCCGCACGGTAATGGAGTTTTCCAGCAAGACAACTGTAACTCTCACAAGTCCCGGTTGGCTACTGGCTGGTTGGATGAGCATTCCTCTGACTTCTCTGTCATGAATTGGCCACCTAGAAGCCCAGACTTAAATCCTATTGAGTATCTTTGGGGTGTTTTGGAACAACGCGTGAAAGACCATCACACAGCACCACAGAACCTTACTGATTTATGGACAGCTTTAACCAATATTTGGCAAGCCATTCCCGTGGAACGTTTCCAGAAACTTGTTGAATCTATGCCTCGTCGTGTGGCGGTCGTTATTAAGGCCAGAGGAGGCCAAACTCGTTACTAGGTAGGTATCCCTAATTCAGTGGCACTTCAGTGTATATTATACTATGTTATCTAAAATTTAACATATTAAAAAGGAATACAGACTTGCCTTAATCATAAAACGAAGCAGAAGATATGCAGTATAAAGTAAACTTTTATTAAAAATATGAATTACACTTTGGGGCAAAACTGTAAAATGGATGTTTGGTTCTGTTTATGATGCCTACATTGTTCAGCCAGCTTCTCGATTTGAAGTAAACATTTCAATTCATTTTCAGAGGAAGGTTCCATCCGAATAAATGCTTTCAGAGTTTTAATAGAGTTCATTATGGCTTTTTCCATTATGGCCACATTAAAAATATCTTTCGGCAGGTAAGTAGAGAAAAGCCCTGGCAGTTTCCTACCGATATTAGTGCATACGTCTTCGTTTACATCAGAGCTTTAGCCACATACAGTTTGGTAAGAAATATTTTACCTTGACTTAAATCGAGAAAGCCATCCATCACTGCATTTAAAATCTTCAATACCCATTCGACTTGCCAATTCATCAGCCTTCGTCATCACTAGGGGTCCATTTAGCGAAAAATTTCGAGATCTAACATCCTAGAACGATAGCAGTAAAGCTTTTTCTAGAATTTCTTGTGACGTATTTCCCATGTGTTTCCTTCCTCTAGAAAATTTTGATTTTTCCCATGAATCTAAAATTGACTCCTTGTTTTTCAAATCGGTTGACAAGGCATTTTTTTAAATTTCATAGTCAGCTGCTAACTTTGCTTTACATTCGCCATTCTCTACTTTTTTTTAAATTTATACCTTTGTCTCCAAAGTTAGGGTTTTGTACTTTCCACGTGTAGACATCCTGAATTTTTACACGTTCACACCACACAATGAGAAAGAAAAACTAGACCACATTAACTTGTCTGCACTGCAGTTATAACTGATGCAGCTCCCTAGAATCTGTAGTAAAGACTAGTTTTTCTGAAATTCTAAGAAAATCGATCCAAATAAAGGAAAATTGCTTTTTCCGTTTAGCACTAATAAGAAGGACAATAGCTACTAACGTTTAGCGGACATGCAATAGTCTAGGCATTCAGGCATGTGCCTCTTTACACAGAAAAGAAATTTTGTCACACAAAATAATAAATGCAGTGTGTATTTTCTCCATTAAACGAGAAAAAATAAATTTTTTTTGTCAAATTTTTAGTTCGAATTAACCGAAGTGATAAAAATTTAGTTCGAATTAATGAGATATTTTTAACATTAACTCCAATACAAGTTTTTGGGGGCATTTGGATTAGTTCGAATTAACCGAAAGCTCGAATTAACGAGCGTCCACTGTATATATATATATATATATATATATATATATACAGAGAGAGAGAGAGAGAGTCAGAGAGAGAGAGGGGGGGTGGAAGGAGGGAGAGAGAGAGACAGAGAGGTAGAGACACTGAGAGAGAGTGAGAAATAAATAGACAGGTTGAGAAACAAACACCCACACAAACAGACAAAGATAGATAGACAAAAAGATAGAAAGAGTAAGATAAAGGTATAGATAGAGACGCCCATAGAGATAAAGAAATAGATAGATAACGAATGAGAAAAGTAAATATATATATAATGGATAAATATAATTTCTCCACGTATAATTAATTGTGAAGTTTGCAGGGATGAAACTTTAGTTCTATGTTACCCTACATTTATTATCACAACACAATTGAAACCACTTTACCAAATAATACAGATTAACAAAAATTTGTAATTTGATAGATTTCAGTTGCGAAAATTTTATACAGTTATGTAAAATGAATATTTATTTTATAGTGATCCTGGTTCACTTTTAAATATAATGTATAAAACTCATTTATTTAACAGAAAGTTAATTTTCACATATCTTATTTCTCTTCTTACATACAACTATTTAATTACTCTCGATGGAAAAAAAAATAACATAAATTGATAACTTGAGCTTCAATTTAATTGTTCTTTTTTTTCAGAGGGTATGACAGAAAATGGGATAAATAGCAATTAATAATTTTGGAAGAGAAAAATTAGATTAAGGAATGTAACTCAAGCTATTTGATTATCAAAGCTTCAATGAGTTTTTAAAAAAGAAAAATCCCACCCAGAAAAATAAGATTCGGTTACAATACAAACGTAATTAAGTTGCTTAATGCAGCATTAAACGATAATTTTCTTTTCATTTTGTCCCTTTCCATTTCAATGAATGCGTACGGAATGAATTAAATAAACGTTAGATACTGGTTATAATAAAAATTGTGAGATGATTGATAGAATATCAGGACATCCCTTCGCCCTGTCTGTGATTTCATAGATAGGCAAACAGGATTTTCCATCAATTTTCTAAAGGCATAGTCAAGTAACACTGAATCTGCCAGAATACATGCAAATTAGCAGAGAGACTTCATCAGGCAAAGCCATCCAGAAAAACATATTTTGGAAATAGTTTTAAATTCCTTTGATATCTCCATTGCAAGAATTTCTCCGTCATGCTAAATTTTAGAATTTACCTCTCTTGAAAATGAGTGCAACCAAAATATTTAGATAATTTTTAAAATTTTCAGTTTACAGTAAATATATATATATATATATACACTGCTGGCCACTGTAAATGCAACAGCCTGAAGGAAGCATGCAAATAACATGAAATTTACAACATGCATTAGCGAAGGTGAGATATGCAAATGATTAGAATTTCAGCGCAGAAGCACATCAAGCGCGCCTGTGGAGCCACTTCAAAGCGCTATTTAAGGCTTCAAGATTTCGACGATTTCAAGTTCGGCAATTGTGTTTTTCTTGTGGTTTTTTCAAAAAAAACGATCAATTATGCCTCGTCGAAAACAGCGATCATCTTTTGATCAAGTATCCGAGTTCGACAGAGGAAGGATAGTGGCCTACCGAGATTGTGGATTACCTTTCAGGGAAATCGGTAGTCGTGTTGGATGAAACCAAACAACTGTAACGTGGTTATGTGATCGTTGGATGCAGGAGGGTACGACGGACCGGCGTGTTCGATCGCATCCATCTCAGCGCACCACTTCAAGTGATGACAGGCAAATAGTGCGCATGGTAGTGACGGATCGCTCAGTCACATCACGAACCATAGCACAGCACATGAAGTCTGTAACGCACCATCCAGTGTCTGCGCGTACCATTCGACGCCGTTTACAGCAGAGTGGTCTGTCCGGAAGACGTCCATTGCTTTGCCTACCCTTGACGCAGAACCACAGATGTCTCCGCCGCCAATGGTGCGATGACAGAAGGATGTGGACGGCAGAATGGCATGAAATTGTCTTTACTGACGAGTCACGCTTCTGTCTGCAACACCACGATGGTCGAATTCGAGTCTGGAGACACCGTGAAGAGAGGATGCTGAACAGCTGCGTTATGCACCGCCACACTGGTCCTGCACCGGGTATTCTGGTATGGGGCAGTATTGGATATCACTCTCGCACACCTCTAGTACGCATTGCCGGTACTTTAAACAGCCAGCGCTACATCTCCGAGGTGTTGGAGCCAGTTGTCCTTCCTTACCTTCAGGGCTTGCCCACAGCCATATTGCAAAAGGATAATGCGCGACCACACGTGGCACGCATTGTCCAACGGTTCTTCGCCAATCGCCAGATTAAATTGCTTCCCTGGCCGCCTCGCTCTCCGGATCTTTCGCCGATAGAAAACATGTGGTCCATGGTTGCTCTACGATTGACCGATATTCCATCCCCAGCTGCCACAGCAGATCAACTTTGGCAACGTGTGGAAGCTGCTTGGTCTGCTGTACCCCAAGAACTCATCCAAAGTCTCTTTGAATCAATGCCGAGGCGTGTGGCAGCGGTGATCTCCAACAATGGCGACTACTCTGGCTACTGATTTTGGCAGCAACCACACTTCACAGAAGTCTATAAATTTAATCATTTGATACTTGGTCAACATGTTATCTACAAAATAAATTTTGTTGTGATATCTCTTGTCTTTCTTGGTGTTGCAATTTGCGTGGCCAGCAGTGTATATATATATATATATATAATTTGCAAATGCATTAAGAGATTAAAATTAACAAAAACGATAAGAGTAATCATTATTTACTGCGCAAAGCTGCTAGTAAAAAATGTACTATATAAGCAATTAAATATTGAAATAAAGGAGTCAGAATGAAAAAGCAAGACTGCACAGAAAGCTAGTGCCGATAATATAACAATAGTACAACAGAACATGAAGGACTTGTAGTTAATGACCGGGGGGAGTTGAGGCCCCCCTCTCCTGTTAAAACATGTTTATAAGCCACGGAAACACTCCTGGAGGTCACTACAATTCCAGAAAGCTTATTGAAGCTGAAAACTTACATAAAATTAAAAATGAACTGCAAAAGAAAGCACGACTGCCAAACCTGTCAGAACCTCAATGCATACTCTTATCAAATGAACCACACACCAAAACTACAAATATAAAAAAGTCAACACACACCTCAAACACCAGCTTCAGCCATTACTCAATTATGGTTAGTCATTTGCTTCATATTAGGATAATAACTATGACGTGTAAAATAAGAACCCTGACACTCCGGTGTATTAAGGCCAATATCAACATCATAGACACCTAAAAAGACAATAGTTTAAAACACCAGTTTAAAACAAAGTAAACCCAAAATTACCAATCAAAATCAAAAGAGATATTAAAAAACGTGCACCTCCATCGGCATCACCATGGCAAGAAATCAAAATAAGTAATATAGAAACCAAGCTCAACCGTATAAATATAGGTATTCATATATATATATATATATATTTTTGGTGCGATGGGTGGTTGAGCTTGGTTGCTATATTACTTATTTTAATTCTTTGCCATGGTGATGCCGATGGAGGTGTACGTTTTTTAATATCTCTTTTGTTTTTGACTCCTAATTTTGGGTTTACTTTGTTTTAAACTGGTGTTTTAAAGTATTGTCTTTTTAGGTGTCTAAGATGTCGACATGGGCCTTAATACACCGGAGTGTCAGGGGTCTATTGCACGTCATAGTTATTATCCTAATATGAAGCAAATGAGTGTAACCATAATTGAGTAATGGCTGAAGCTGGTGTTTGAGGTGTGTGTTGACTTTTTTATATTTGTAGTTTTGGTGTGTGTGTCATTTGATAAGGGTATGCCTTGAGATTCTGGAAGGTTTGGCAGGTGTGATTTCTTTTGCAGTTCATTTCTAATTTTTAATTTTATGTAAGTTTTCAGCTTCAATAAGCTTTCTGGAATTGTAGTGACCTCCGGGAATGTTTCCGTGGCTTAAAAACATGTTTTAACCGGAGAGGGGGGTCACAACTCCCTCCCGGTCATTAACTGCAAGGCCTTCATGTTCTGTTGTACTATTGTTATATTATCGGCACTAGCTTTCTGTGCAGTCTTGCTTTGACATTCTGACTCCTTTATTTCAATATTTAATTGCTTATATATATATATATATATATATATATATATATATATATATATATATATATATATATATATATATATATATATATATATATATGAACTGTCGCGCATGCTGATCACATCACCTAGGCATACTGCCGTAAATTTGCACAAACTCAAAATATACATTATATTTCGTTGATTAAAATACATGTGTTGATTATATACCGTTTTCTTTTGTTCCTTTGTTCTTCCTGCAATGCTAACCTATCATCATCGTCAAATAATGTCCATAATAGAAACATTATTTTAAATTCACCGCTTCTGAACTATAGTACACCCCAAATCAGTGACCATAGAGGATTAATAGTTAACAGGTGATGCTACAGGTATATGACAATATCACCAAGGCCAAAAGTAGATCAGGGTAGAAAGATTACGGCCGTTATAAAATGGACCACACACAGGAGTTTCCAGCTCCGGGCCAGGCTGTAAAAGTTGTCTAGATCCGTGGGAACGGTGATACAGGGGTTACGAGGATAGCTACGCCCCTAACTAGGAATGGTCACTAAGGAATTTATAATTAAAAACCCAAGCGAATGAATGCGTGTGGATGTTGTTAAAAAGGGAATGGAAACACCAATGAGATTCATAAGTGGGCGGAACGAAATTTTAAGTAAAGGAAGAAATATTGAGTAAATGAATAGAGAAGGAGTCTGCTTTTGCATACAGAAATGGACTGGCTGTTGATAGAGATGGACTGACGTTAATGATGCTGGTTTTACTAGATGACTCTACAGAATATATGCGAATTTAGTAGGCGAGTTCGGGGTAGCGAAGGATGGCTGTAGACACTAAATAACAAATATAGAAAAACATTAAAAATGATGCTGAGAGCAGAGATGATAGGCGATAGTGCCATTTGAAGTAGAAGATACCGATGAAGATAGCGAATCGTCAACCCGAGACTATTCGCTATCCCCAGCAATTAACTTAAGCCCACCGATTCCACCATTAAGACGTCAAAGACCGTGGTACTACTGTCAGATGAAACATTTACTCCAGGGCCCGGCGAAGCATGAGACGAAGGTAATGTCTGTCATTTCCCAATTTGTCGTAAGCTATGCTGCTTTGCCCTAATTAATTAGTGATAACTCGGGTATTGATAGATATTGGAGTAATGCTAAATATTAATTAAATATATATAGTACGATAATGTGCCGCAATGTAGTAAGAAGGATGACAATTAGTTATTAGGTGTGTTAAATATATTCATAGTAACAAAGTGGGATGATTATCATGATTATGAGTATATATATATATATATATATATATATATATATATATATATTTGTGTAACATGAGAGGCTGGCCGCAATTTATTGCTTTGAAGACTCCAACCTCTCACGTCACGAAGAAGTTGCTTAGTCCAAGTAGTCGTGGCTGAAGAAAGCGAGACACCACTGGCATCCATGAATGAATATTTATTTAATCCGCCGGCCACTCCGCGGGATGATTATGGCAGGGGAAAAGTACAGAAGTTCCTCGTTTTTGGGGCTGCAGAAACTTTTATCACTTTCACCTCATAACGTGACAGTAGGGTGTGGATTAATAGTTGATTGGTTAAAGCTCGGTGTTTTTGCGCGGATTAAGATTAAAATGGTACTGACGCCACGCATTCGTCAATTTCGTTAAAAAGTCAGCCATCTTGAATAAAACTGCCTAAGACTGAATTAGACTTTATTATGGGATTTTAATAGACTTTAATGAGTCGGGTTTACTAAATTTTGGAAATATAGTTTGGGATTTAAAATGAATGCCGAAGGGAAATTAAATAGTTTAAGAGATTAAAAAGGGGTATGTAGTTTTGAATATTATAGAATACCAAATTGAAAAATTACTAGTTTTTTAATGTTTTATATATATATATATATATATATATATATATATATATATATATATATATATATATATATATATTTGTGTGTGTGTGTGTTCTTAATGTCAATAAATCGGTTTCCTATTTAAACTCAGTGATAATGTGAAAGTCACACCGGATTAATCGATGTACTACCACTATACGAAATGGGGATTATATTGATTACTTGGAATTTATTGATGTATTTGATCATTTAACCCATTAATGCCTATTGGTAGGAAAATATACCAGCTTAAGAATAGTTATTTTTCTCTGCACTAGATGTGTCTAGTTGTCCAATATTGTTCATGTGCTTCAAGAATAGTTAACTGATAGCGGGAAAAATAGATTTTTCGCAATTTGCTCTCAAGTTCTTGTTGTTATTTGCGTTATGCTCAGGTGAAAGCGTCGTGAAACAAGATGCCTCTGACATCACATAGCAAGTTTAGAGTTTTGTATTTATCTCATAATTATATATTGACTATTAATCACTGTTATAAAAGTGTATTTTATAAATTCATGCCACTTGAAATTCATGTTTTGTTTTGTATTATAAAATATAAAAACTTATATATCGTTGGTACGAAACCGTAGAACCGGCTAATGAATCGTCAAGTTTGAATTATAATCGGAAATATTTCACGTTTGAATTAAAATCGAAAATCTTTCACGTTTTAATTAGAATTTTTGAAATAATATTTTGACTTTAAATCATTGTTATAAAATTGTATTTTATAAATTGTTGCCCCTGGAAAGTCTTGCTTTTATGCTGTTGGTATAAAATTTTGAGTGTAGATGAGTCTATAATTCCCTTTTTCGGGCACCACGGACTAAAACAATTCATAAGAGGCAAGCCAATCTGTTTTGGCTTCAAATGTTGGACTCTGTGTTCTTCTAATGGTCTTTTATTGCATGCTGACCCTTATTGTGGAGCATCTACAAAATTACCAAAATCTGATTTAGGACAAGGTGCCGATGTTGTTCTTGGGTTACTAGACAAATGCGAGATCCCACCTGGGACACATATTGTCATGGACAACTTATATACTAGCAATCCCTTGCTGAAAGAGCTATCGTAAAGAGGCATAGCAGGAAAGAGGACATTGAGAGAAAACAGACTGAAAAATGCTCCTGTATCATCCAAAGAAATCTTGAAAAAAGTCGGCAAAGGGGACATATGGATATATATGTCATGAAGATATCGGTATCGTCAAATGGAATGACAATGAAGTTGTTACTGTTGCAAGTAACAAAGTTTCTACAAAACCTATTGCATCTGTTACTCAATGGAGTGGTGCAGAAAAAAAGAAAATTAATGTTTCCATGCCACAACGGCTAAAAATGCATAATAAGCATATGGGTGGTGTCAACCTTGTTGATCAAGCTGTGGCGAATTATCGTGTAAAAATCGTTCTAAAAAGTGGTGCTGGTCATTGTTTTCGTTTGTACTTAGCGCCAGTGTTATAAATGGATGGAAATTGTATAAAATGAATAATGATATTGATGAAATCCCACTTCTTGAGTTCGTACGACAATGCGCACAGGAACTGTTAGGCACTAATGGAACATTGCCTAGAGGGCCAGGTAAGCTAATTTCATTTAGGCATAAAGCAGCCTCACAAATAAGATTTTACAAGAATAGTCACTGGTGAATCAGATCAGATCAAGAATATGCCCCTTGGAAGAACTGTTCGGGTAGAAGCAGCTACAAGTGCGAAAAGTGTAATGTGCCACTGCATCCTCAGTGCCATAAAAAACTATCATGTTTGCACTCAATAGACATTTTATTGTTTTATTCTATCAGAAAATCATCTAACTTGCTTTTCATTTAATTGTGGTATTCCCGATTTTGTTACTATTTTCATTAATAAATACATTTAATATTAGTTTTTATTCTCGATGTGTACTACACACGTACGCCGATTGGTACGAAAACCTACCAGCAAAATAAAAACATTGTTAAAGTGCAACTAAAATATAATTTTAGTATAATACACATTAATGGACTTAAAACATATAAATATGAGAGAAGTTACAAAAATGGTTAAAGAAAACGAAGTCGGCATTAATGGGTTAAATCAACAATTAAATAAGATCTATTCTCAGTCAAATTCCCCTTCACAGGTGACATTCTGGAGCTTTTTCTAGAAGACGTGACAACATGGACTCCCCTCTGCGATCCAACAGCAGGTATTGGGGAGAAAATTCAGTAACCTGGCATCACTGTTATTCATTTAGAGCATTAATTATTGATTGAATAACCTTTATATACCCCATTAAGATGCACAAATCGGGGACAAATTCCCTTCCTCACAGCAAATTACAAAAATTTTGGATTTTCAAATTTTTTGATAAACTTGAATGAAAACAAATTGAATTTTTGAATCACACCGAAATTTGATCACGAAGTCCTCTGAATTAACTCTCTGCTTTCATTTCACAGTAACCCCATTTACATGGTGTAAAACATTTGCATCCCCAAAGGAAATTTAAATACAGAGTTCTCTATTCACTGCAAATAAAGTAACTTTACGGCTTTGTTTGGGCCGATATTAAAGCAAAGGTAAAAAAGGGGCCTTTTTCCGGTAGGATTTACCACAATTAATTAGATCTGACAAGAAATTTTATTTTCATGAGAAATAATGACCCAGATATGGGGAGCAGGGTCTCTTTAATTAGCCTTAAGAGACACATAAAAGGAGATGTGAACAGTGATTATCACGAGATGCTTTTAACTGACTTACGAGGGAGTGAGATGTAGCAATTTTAACACTCTTTGTACGCCAAAACAAAGTTACCATGGCAATGAAAGTTCATTTGGGATGTAAAAGATCTAGCATAGGAATATTTACAAGTCAAAACAAAATTGTTTTATTTTATTACCTAACGAACGGTTTTCGCCGTAAAAAGGAAAATTTTAGTGTCGCTTAGGTATTTCTTAATAATTAAGCTGACTCCTTTTAACTTTATACTGCACTACATTAAAAAAAAAAAAAACTCATATGAATGATAAGCTGTTTATCTTACTATTTAATACCCCACCCAAAAGTTACAATATAATATGTTAAAGATGCTTCGTATAAAGAAATTACTTTAATCCTCATATATGTGCGTGCGAGCGTGCGTGCGTGTGAGCGCGTTTGTGTGTGTGTGTATTTATCACGGGACGCTTTTAACTGACTTACTAGAGAGTAAATTGTAGCAATTTTGACGCTCTTAGTACACTAATACAAATTTATCATGGCAATGGAAATTCATTTGTGATGTAAAAGATCTAACACAGGAATATTTACAAGTCAAAACAAAATAGTTTTATTTTATTGCCTTAGCGAACGTTTTCCGAGGTAAAGTAAAACGAAATTATTGTCGCTATAATATGAATAAGCTGCTTGTCTTGATATGATATGACCCCACCAAATGTTACACTGGGATATGTTTTAGGTTTGCCAGTGGGCACTTGAAGGGTCTTACCTATGATCGAAGGTGTAAGGCGACATAAGTGCAATATAAGTGAATCCGTATAAGAGATCCGATAATGGTTGTAGAATTTATGGGGTGCTTGGTTTAGTTCGGGTTCGACCAATTTAAGTTCGGAAGCAACATCACGACAAACACACTAAGTAGTTGGCATAAAAAGGTCAACATTTGGTTCGATGGTCACACAAGAAATTTGATAAAATATGAAGCAGGGGATTTACAATGTGAATTTCACAATGGGAGAGGGAGTTCCATTGGGATCGCCTAACAATCAGATTTTTGTTACAAGGTCCCTATGTACGAGGTTTCGTCCTCGAACTCCATGTGCAGTCATTTTTATAACGGTATACTCCAGTAAACGTGCTAAAACAAAATAAATAGTTTATATTAATCATGCTTATTAATATAATTTAGCAATTAAAACATAAAATAATTTTTTATTTTGTTTTACAGGGAATATATTATTTACTTTTAGTTCAGGGTCTTTTTGCAGTAAGTAATAAAAGATTTCAAGATATGATAAACATATAAAATGGGTAAAATTTAACGTAAAGTATTGTACATGACAAAAGGTTACACATACATGCCCTGGGCTACTAGAATCAATTATTCAAAAAGGATTCAAAATTTATTTCTCTCGTATTGATTTTCCGATGCTACTTATGTTTCTACAAATGATACTTCCCGATAATAGGATTTGAATATATTTATTAAAAGAATATTTTATCAATGGATATAAAATTTGAGACATAATATTCGGGTTGAAGCAATATCATATTATGCACTTGATTTCGGTGACTGTTCATTTACAAGTTTATAGAAAACTTATTGTTTGTTTCAACTCTTTTTAGGAGTGGCCAAGTTAAACAGTATTAAGAGCCATTTAAGATTGTTAAAATTCTTAGAAGAACAAAAAACAAAAGAAGATTATACCTGATATGGAAGAAACCCTCCAGCAGCTTTTTAACTGGCTCAGTGCCTGTGATAATACGGGAGTAGCTATTTTGGACAAGCTGAAGCGGCTCGCATCTCATGAGATTCATTTACAGTGGATCCCTTCCCATGTAGATTTTGCCGGTAACGAGATTGCTGATACCCTGGCAAAAAGAGGTGCTAACGAGTCTATTGATATGCCGGCGCCTCTGACATATACTGAACTGTATTCTAAGCATAACTGTCTTGTATGGTCTGCATTCGCCCTCCCCCCGTGCACCATTGGTACCAGTGTAATCGCACCGGTGGTTCTCTATCCCTCCGGTGCAGCAGTCAGGAGCAAACTACAATAACCCGCTTTCGTAGTTGCCACCTCAAAACATTGAATTATGCCGACAAAGAAAACGTTTTTCCAACTTGTACCAAATGTTCCAATGGACAAGCCACTCCGGATCATATCCTTGCGTGCTTGGGACTTCAAAAAGGAAGATCATCTAGAGCGGCCATTGTAGGTCATTGTCTTCTTGAGAGTGTGCGGTATCATAGACCTAATATAGCTCTGCTGCAAGACAGGGATAGCAACAACAACAACAACATGAAAGAAATATTAAACTTTGTTTATTCTAATGTTTTTATCAAATGTGTCATTATCCATCTGTAAGAGTAACTATAATTTCTAAATTCTTACTTTAGTAACTATTTTTCTACTAAATGTTTTGCCAAATTGTTCAAATCTGGGCTATATTGATTTGTTCTAGTTCATAGAAGTACAGTGAATTGTTGATTTGTAAACTTTAAGACTTGTTTATTTTTTATCAACCTGCATAGAACATCTATAAGTTGTACCAAAAGTGGAAGTATTTTACAATATGCCGCTGATTTTAATGATCACCCTCTAAAAAGTACCGGTAATTGAGCATTTTTTTTTCTAGCGAGAGAAATTATAAAGTGAAATGAGTTATATAGTTTAGAAAATAGGTCAATTTATATGAAATCCTCGTGTAAGTTATTTGAGAAACTGATCATTGAAACATGAGCAACTAAATGGGGAAAATTCAACAAATGTAATGGTAAAGAGCCGCACTTTGGTCACTCCTTATATACGTTGTACTAACTTATATGAATACAGCATATACAATTCGTTAAGACCTGAATTATGTATTTTTAGGAAGATAAATTTTTTATTTCTCTAAATTTAAAATATAATCATGGTATAAATATATAAATATATCGTCTATTTGTGGCTGAAAAAAATTTCTCCGGAAGCACAGTAATATAAAAAAGTATTTAATATTTGACAAATCATATTCATAAAAGAAAAAAATATCGAATATACGTATCCATATTAAATATTTCCGTGTTCTATCGATGTGCAACGATATATTCAATTATAACGAATATTTTTCACATACCTCAATGAGAATTTTTATCTCAAAATATTAAGAACATAAAGTTTTGAAAGGAATACTATATTATTATGAAGTTCATATCATGGAATAAATCAAGAATGTCTGTCATTATTATATTACATTAGAGGTTTTAATTTTTCATCCTAAATTTCCTGAGAGAAAAAGATAAAATACTCTGTGAATATAATTTTATGAAATCTTTCAAATTTTATTTTTAAATTTAATATATATCGAAAGAAGTGTCTTCGAGTTCTTTCAATACACACTGGTATTACAATTATTCTAAATCGTTTTTCTCAAATTTGAAACGATACAATTTTTACGTCAAATTAATAAAAATATAAAACTTACATCCTTCACAATTAATGCTGACATGTTACAAAAACACATTTTCTTAAGTTATCTATTACTGTTTTCAGAGTTTCGTAGAAACTCTAAAAAATTATTCAGGGGTTCAAAAAGCATTTTTTGAATATTTTATCTGATATATATTATTAAATTAATATTACTTTTACAGAAAACTATATTTAGCTACCCCAAATCTTTGAAACTCCCTATGGAAGAAAAAAAAAACTTGGGTTATGATTAATACGAATTTAAATGAGAAGCATGTTTACTTTCATGAAATGAACGTTAGCTTTATCCGCTCAAATCTACTTTCATTTAATTTTTAATTGAGAAGATAAAATCTAATATTTGGCTCAAGTAGTAACAGATACTATGTATGAAGTGTGTAATATATCTTTCGACTTAATTTGTTTCACATCATTTCTTCTGGCGACCACTCTGATATTTCCATTTAGAATTCTAATTTATTTTCAAAAAATTATTCTCGCTGTATTTCTCATCTGGGAAAATCTTCCCATTAATAATATTCAAATTATGGGAAGCTAATTTTCAATTTTTACTTCTTTATAATTTTCTCTGATTAAGGATATCCTTTTAGAGGACAAACTTGAAAGCCGTAATTAATATATATATATATATATATATATATATACTAGCGGACCCGACAGACGTTGTCCTGTTCAAACATTGTAATTCTAGCTGAAGTACCCGGCGATGCCCGGGATTTTAAGAATGTTTGTTAACCAAAATCAATTTAAAAATTAACACAGTATAAATAACATAGAAAAAAAAGCCTACGAAATGTTATACATATTAATAATATGAAAACCCAATTAAAAATGTATAAATGTATAATAAACTCCTCAGATTTCAGCTATATTCGGTATTTCATCATAAAAAAGCAGAAAAAAATAAAAATAAATAAAAATAATAATTTAAAAAAATTAAAATAAAAAAATAATATAAGAAAATAAAATAATAATTAAATAATTAAAAAAATAATAAAATAAAAGCTGAAATAAAAGAGCCTTAAAAAAAAAGCTGAAATAGCAGGTCTAGCAAATTTTATACAACTCTGGGTTCGAACCCGGGCCGAGAGCATGGTACTTTACAAATTGGCAACCTTCCGAATGCACCACGATGACACGGTGTTTTAGTGGGTAAAGTGAAATATATTTGCTATTGGAAAGTTGTTGTGGGCTGGTGATTATACATGTCAGAGGAGTTTTTAGTCACAAATAAGTTAGCAGGATAGAAGCTTAGTCTTTTGCTCTTCAATAGACACAAATATATAGGCGAGCGGGATTGCAGTAGCAATTAAAAAAGATCTCGTGTCACTTAGCGTGGTTGATTCGAATTTTCCATCGCGTGTCGAGAGTATGAATATGCCGTTGGATCTGATGTATTTTAGAGTATAAAATCTGACTTGAAAGATCATTATTTTCATTTATTATTCTGGTTTAATATGTGACTTGAAACTTTTTGATTTTATTTATTTTTATTTTTTCGCTCGCCGTTTGCTAACTAAACCTAACGTGGACGCCATTATCTAGAGGGGTGATTTCACAAACTGTAACAGCTTCCACTTACCGGACGCACCCCATTATAAATTGTTGGTTTTTTATTAATTAATTAAAAATATAAAAACATATTCTATCCGATCAAATTGTGAATCTAAACCATTCTCGAATCAACTAAATTGCACACACAAAATTTCATAAAAATCAGTCCAGTCGTTTAGGAGGAGTTCAGTTACATACACACGGACAGAAGAAATATATATATAAGATATATATATATGTATATATATATATATATATATATATATGCATATATATATATATATATATATATATATATATATATATATATATATATGCATATATATATATATATATATATATATATATATATATATATATATATATATATATATATATATATATATATATATATGCATATATATGTATATATGCATATAATATATATATATATATATATATATATATATATATATATATATATATATATATATATATATACATACAGGATGTCCATAATAAAAGTCCCACTTTCAAAAGGCTGCAGAAAAAGAACCACTGGTCAGAATGACTTCAAATTTGAACTGAATATACTGGAAGAAGGGGGAAATGATTTGACATTATAAAAAAGTTCCAAAATGTATCAATAGATGGCACTGTGACATTTTGGAACTTTTTTTATTATGCCAAATCGTTTACCGCTTCTTCCAGTATATTCAGTTCAAATTTGAAGTCATTCTGAACAGTGGTTCTTTTTTTGCAGCCTTTTGAATGTGGGACTTTAATCATGGAAAACCCAGGGTGTCCATAGTTAAAGAAATGACGTAATTTTCTGTGATTGAAAAGAGAAATATTGTCCTTTTATTTTCTCAAAATATTATTGTACTTTTGCAATTATTACATTATAATGTATTCATAGAAAAATTTGCAGCTCTCTTAATTAACCCTTTTTTATTTTGAAAACATATTTTCAACTTCGTACCCCGTTCTGCCTTGGGTTCCCTTATATATATATATATATATATATATATATATATATATATATATATATATATATATATTTGTGATATTAAAGAGAAGAGATCTATATAGACACAAAAAAATAAAAATATTGATTGTGAAAATTAGCAAAAAAAATATTGATAAAGAAAAGTGGGTAGTAAAATCTTCCAACAATTTTTTTATTTTTTATACTATTATATATATACTTCAAATCCTTTAGGAAAAATAATTTCGCGTGATTTTCGAATTTCTAATTTAAAACAGATAAAATTCCTCAGTGGCATTCTTCTGTTTTAATAATTTAATATCACCTTTCGATATCCATATTTCATCTGTATATGCATTTGTCTCGAAAAATATTTTCATGCAAATCTTTCCTGTATCAGTCTTTTTTTATTTTTAAATATTCATTCAAGTTCTTTTGGGGATATTTTTATGTTCAGTCATTCCCTCTGCTACCTAGACAAAATATTTCATTATTTAGTATTGCCTTTTTAAATATAAAGCACACGAATTTTAAAAACATAAAAGGGAATATTTCATTAATTTCCGACAGAAAATAAAAAGTTTTTCTTAACGTAAGCGACTAAAATTTTAGATATACTATCAAAATTCTTATAGATATGTCTTTAAACGTTGTTCATTTCTACCCATCACAACATGTCTTAATTAAGCAAAGTTCATAGCTTCTGAATGCTCTTATGTCAGTAATTTTCATATAAATAAATGTAACTTTAAATTACCGAGTTCTTTTCATTTATACGAAGTTGATAAAAGTGTTCCTATATCAAAAAGTGAAAAAATTGTATTCCTTATAATGTAAAACAGTAAAAGCAATAAGAAGAACGATAACGGCATTAATATAGTTTTAATATTTCAATACTCATTTTGCAATATATATTTTACATATATATATATATATATATATATATATATACATATATATGTGTATATATATATATATATGTATATATATATATATATGTATATATATATATATATATATGTATATATATATATATATATGTGTGTGTGTGTGTGTGTGTGTGTGTGTAAGTAAGTAATTTTATGCACACATTTTATTGGAAATCAGAAAAAATGCAGTTGGAAGAAATTGGAATACACTCAAACCTGTTTTTGTATGGTCTTTTTTTGTGTGATATTTTTGTGCGGTATATGAAAATTTCAATCAAATTAGAACATAATCGACGAAGTTATCAATAAAAAAAAATAGTAGGTTTGATGGGCCATTTAGTTTTTTAGATTTTTGATATTTCATCTCATTACATATGTACTGATACTGATTTGCAAATACACTGCTGGCCACTGTAAATGCAACACCCTGAAAGAAACTTGCAAATAACATGAAATTTACAACATGCATTAGAGGAGGTGAGATATGCAAATGATTAGAATTTCAGCGCAGACGCACATCACGCGCGCCTGTGGCGCCACTTCAAAGCGTTATTTAAGGCTTGGAGATTTCGACGATTTCAAGTTCGGCAATTGTGTTTTTCTTGTGGTTTTTTCAAAAAAACGATCAATTATGCCTCGTCGAAAACAGCGATCATCTTTTGATCAAGTATCCGAGTTCGACAAAGGAAGGATAGTGGCCTACCGAGATTGTGGATTATCTTTCAGGGAAATCGGTAGTCGTGTTGGACGAAACCAAAGAACTGTAATGCGGATATGTGATCGTTGGATGCAGGAGGGTACGACGGACCAGCGTGTTCGATCGCATCCACCTCAGCGCACCACTTCAAGTGATGACAGGCAAATAGTGCGCATGGCAGTCACGGATCGCTCAGTCCCATCACGAACCATAGCACAGCACATGTAGTCTGTAACGCATCATCCAGTGTCTGCGCGTACCATTCGACGTCGTTTACAGCAAAGTGGTATGTCCGCAAGACGTCCATTGCTTTGTCTACCCTTGACGCAGAACCACAGACGTCTCCACCGATAATGGTGCGATGACAGAAGGATGTGGACGGCAGAATGGAATGAAATTGTCTTTACTGACGAGTCACGCTTCTGTCTGCAACACCACGATGGTGTTCGAGTCTGGAGACACCGTGAAGAGAGGATGCTGAACAGCTGGGTTATGCACCGCCACACTGGTCCTGCACCGGGTATTATGTTATGGGGCGGTATTGGATATCACTCTCGCACACCTCTAGTACGCATTGCCGGTACTTTAAACAGCCAGCGCTACATCTCCGAGGTGTTGGAGCCAGTTGTCCTTCCTTACCTTCAGGGCTTGCCCACATCCATATTTCAACAGTATAATGCGCGACCACACGTGGCACGCATTGTCCAACGGTTCTTCGTCAATCGCCAGATTGAATTGCTTCCCTGGCCGCCTCCCTCTCCGGATCTTCGCCGATAGAAAACATGTGGTCCATGGTTGCGCTACGATTGACCCAGATTCCATCCCCAGCTGCCACAGCAGATCAACTTTTACAACGTGTGGGAGCTGCTTGGTCTGCTGTACCCCTAGAACGCATCCAAATTCTCTTTGAATCAATGCCGTGGCGTGTGGCAGCGGTGATCTCCAACAATGGTGGCTAATCTGGTTACTGATTTTGGCAGGAACCACATTTCACAAAAGTCTAGAAATTTAATCATTTGATACTTGGTCAACATGTTATCTACAAAATAAATTTTGTTGTGATATCTCTTGTCTTTCTTGGTGTTGAAATTTGGGTGGCCAACAGTGTAAAATGCAGTATTGCGTCAGACAATTACATTACATATGTATTGAATTATATAATCGCATTATTTAATTGATGTCCTTCAAAGTGTTTTCATATTCCTGGACCATTAAGATAAGATGGATTTCAAAGTTTAAATTAAAGGTAAATTTATTATTTTTTCTATTTAGATATAAACTATTAGGATTTTCATATTATTTTTAGACATAATCCCTGAAAATGAACAAGGGCTAAAACAAATCCAAGAGAAAAGCAATTTCCTTAGAAACTAAGACTACGATTTTAAAACGAATTACGAAGAATCCACAGCTCTTTGTAAAGAATTTGGATTTAGTGGATCCACTATAAGAGGCATACAAAAACATGCAAGTGAAATAAATAAATCTAGTAATTGTGCTACAAACGAAAGTTTTAAACGAACATCGTATTAAAGAAACATTTTAATTGAGAAAACGGAAAAGGCTATCATATTGTGGATTCAAGAATTAACTCAAAAACGAATCCCCATTGAATTCGTTTAATTAATTAAAGAGATTAAAGAGACCCCCAATTAATTAAAGAGAAAGCTATACGGTTTTATAATCAGCTGAAGGATTTAGAGTCGTCAAGTTCATCGTCTCACATTGGAAGCCCAATATTTTCTGCAAGCAATGGCTGGTTAGTTGGGTTTTTACAACGACACGCACTTCACAATCTAAAGAGAAAGCGCAAAGCTGCATGCACTGATGAAACAGTCGCTAAAAATTATTCTAAAGTGTTAGAAAAAATTATTGAAGATAGTGGATATTGCCCGGATGAAGTATTTAAAGCTGAGTATTTAATTTCTAGTTATTTCGTAAGGTTTTGAGTTATTTTCTACGTGAGACTTTTTTTATGCGGTCCCTATTCACCGCATAAATAGAATACTTTTGAAACGTTTTTCGAAAAATAGTTTTTATAGCTACTCGTGAAGTTATGTGTGATTTTTTTTATGCGTTTCCTTTTATGCGGTCCCTATCCACCTAACAAAAATAGGTTTGAGTGTACTTATATATCTATATATCCATGTTATAGACTTATAGAAAAATATATACGTATCCTGTATTCTTTCTGTTCATAACTGCTATTACATTCTTTTATAAATAATAATAAAATGTACGCATGGAATTAAGATGATATTAGATATAAACTACACAATCTCTTTATATAAAGCAAACACTCTTAAAACATTTTAATGAAATTGACTCATAATTAACATTTTCTTAAATAGCTTTTGTAGCCAAACATTAATTTTCCTACAGATCTCTACAATTTTGCTTTCTACTTCATAAGCCGAGTAACGTTCTTCTTTGAAATCAAATCCTTGATGTTGTTTTCTGTATCCCTTGTGTAATAAAAGGGTTTCTTTATTATTTTTTAGTAAAGATTGAACCTCATTTATTTTGTAGGAATTCCTCCTATCGTATGTTTGCAGTGTCTAGCTTTTAGTATGTTTTCCTTTAAACAGGCTTTTGAAGCAAGAAATTCAGATTTCATTTAAAATTAATAATTATTTGTTTTATTTATTTTTTCTTTTAAACATTTCCAGAAATAAAAGTTTTGGTTTTTGGCAAAATATTTTTCTTTAAAAGTCTACATTTTGTTGCAGGTCTATAAATATAGTTTTAAATTATTTAAAATTTGAAAATTTAAATAAATACGAGCTGTGATGATATGAAATAACAAGCAGCATTAATTCTGTGGGACATTTGCTGAAGTTGAGAGTACTAGAAAGATATACTTCTAATACTCTAAAGAATATTTCCCTACTCCGCATGTGACAGCCAAAACGATCGATGTTTCTACTCTATAGCTTTAAATGAAACAACATTTGTTTATGTAACTGATAATACCCGAGAAATGCGTCTAATATAAATCTTTTAAATCAGCAGATTCATTCAAAGGTGATCTGGGTATTCCTATCACATTAGATAAATATCTTTATTTAATTTTTTTTTAAAAATTAGATGTAAACTGTATCTGATTTACTTCAAAAAATACTTATTTCCCATAAACAGCAATTTTCATATGAATCAGCAGTATTTATAGCAAATAAACACAAATAGTACTTTAGTCCGACTTTCGATGAAAGAGAGCTTTAATTCAATGTCGCTGCCTCTAACCAGCATTTAATATAGTAGAAAAATTCAGTTTGCCTTATTCCATCAGTATTTATAAAGTTTCAGTCACTCAGATTGGTAAAACACCATATATTCCTGATAGCCATATATTCATCATGTTTTTATTTTAAAAATCAGAAATGGGGAATTTCGTGGGAAACACTGCTACTCGAGATTACGAGAACTATACCGGCCTCTATCTACACATTAAGTATAACACGGGCAGCTTACAATTTATTCTTATGGTGCAAAAAATACAACTGAGGAAGGATCTTTTAGATAAGTACCTCCTTATTTCCATCGGCAAGCTGAATGTTGGGAAAAAATTAGTTTGATTAATCACCTAGAAGTTTTCTATTCTGCTCCACGGAGCTCTAATAATGGCAGGCAATGCCATATTCCGGTTTTCACCATCACGAAGACTTGGAATTCACTTTGATCTGACGGTATGAGTGCCAACCCGTAACCAGCTCATTCTTTTTTCTGCCAAAATACATTATAAAAGGTGAGTAATACGCAAAAGGTAGCAGCAATAGTAAAACGCAGCCTGTACGCTATCTATATCATTTATGCATATAGTGAAAAAGAAACAATCTCAGCAATATCATTTCAATGAGTCCCCAGAAAGCCTTATGAATAGATAACGCCTAATATGTTAATTATGTTATCACATGTAAGCAATAAAGCCAAATTTGCTGGGTATCTGGAATCTACAGCCTTTTCCGATTGCTCATACGCAATCTAAAGTGAATTCAAAGAATCCATCAAAGTGCTTTTGTAAGATATTGGTTTCTCAGTTTTTCCAAATTTAAAGCAAATTAGACGAGGACTCCAGAACCCGACTCCAGAGACCAAAAGGGAAGAAAAGTAGTTATAAGCTGTTCCCTCGACAGTTACACGCTAGACGAAATCAATAGAGGTTCCTGATTATGCTTGTGTCGGAAGGGGAACAATTCTCCCTAATCTTTCTTTCCTAAGATCTAGAAGATCTTTACTATATTCATCAAGGTTTGCTCATGTTTGTGTAGTTGCATACAGCCACTCGAAAGCATCGGCCTATAGCAGCCGGAAGATACGCGTATGTAGGAATCAATGACAGACCACTTTGCGAGTTAAGATACAAGGTACATGAGGAAATGCCACAAAGCGAAGTTTGAACCAATAGCAGCCGTAAGTTACGCGTTAGTTGATATCAATGTCGGACCATCGTGGGTGTTAAGGAGTACAATGGTTCAAGACAATGTACAAGACGAAACGGTCCAAGACAAAGTTTGAGATCACAGCAGCCTAAAGTTGTTTCTACATAGGAATAAATAGCGGAACATAGTAAGCGTTAATAGGGCGTTGTCTGAGACATTGGTGCAAAGCGAAAACTTTATGATTGCCAACAATTAGAAATGTAGCAAAATGAATAACATACTCGAAAAATTCCCCACTCATTTTTTTATGAAATAAAACTGGATATTCCACACTTTTAAACCTCCATTACTTACATAACCTATGTTGATAATTGTAAACTTTTCCTATTATATCTTCATAAACGTGCGTCAGGATTTTTTCTTCAAACAAGAAAACGGGTTCGGTTATTCATAAACTTTTGCAAAAGTATTTTCATAAACTTACGTTACGATTGTTTCTTCATATTTTTATGAAATAAAACTGGATATTGCATATTTTGAAACATCCATTACTTACATAACATATGCTAATATTAATGACCTTTTCTTGAAACATCTTCATAGACATACGCTAAGATTGGTCCTTTAGAAAAGAAAACAGTTTTGGCTATTCATAAACTTTTCCTAAAGCATCTTCCTAATTATATGTTATTTTTTTATGAATTAAAACAGAATATTGCATGCTTTTAAACCACCATTACTTACATAGCATTTGTTAATATTAATAAACTTTTCCTAACACATCTTCATAGGCATATGTTAAGATTGTTCCTTTAGAAAAAGAAAACAGTTTTTGTTATTAATAATATTTTCCTAAAGTATTTTCCTATAGTATACTTACGTAACTTACGCTACGATTGTTCTTTCAGTTTTTTATGAAATAAAACTGGGTATTGCATGTTTTTAAACAACCATTACTTACATAACATATGTTACTATTAATAAACTTTTGCTGAAACGTCTTCATAGACGTACGTTAAGATTGTCCCTTCAGAAAAGTAAATAGTTTTTTTAGAATTGTAAAAGTCTGTTCATAAACTTTTCCTAAAGCATCTTCCTAAACGTACGTTAGTATTGTTTCTTCATTTTGTATGAGATAAAACTGATATTTCACGCTTTTAAACATCCATTACTTTCGCAACATATGTTTATATGTAATGGGAAATATTTGAGTGTTTAGAAATAAGTTTATTTTATTTGAGAGAAATTGTATTGCCATAGATAAAATAAAATATAATATTTAAAAAAATAACTCTAGAATAAGGATACGTTCGAAAAATATCGTGTTACAAATTATCACTTTTATTCTGAGAAGTAATGCATTTCTGACAGTAATGTAGGGATATAAGTTTTCTGAAACTGTAATAAGCATCCATTTGTCATCTTTTTGAAGCGCTTACAAGTGTAAATGAAATATGGATTCTTCGATATTTTTTCTAAAGCCGTTTCAAAGCGTCAGTTCCTTTTCACGTCATGTTGCATTTTGCTATTCCATTTTAAATTAGGTAAAAAAAAAGTGTTAAATAAATTCACGCTTACTGACCGTGGGTTAAAAAAAATATATATTTGAATACTTTTAAAATTTTATTTACTTGAGAGGTTAAGTTTCGTCGGTTATGCAGGATTAAATCCGTGGCATGAAAAATGGTTATATGGTTAGGAATCATAGTTTGGGCCATACTGCATTTGCTATTCCATTTTAAATTAGTTAAAGAAGTTTTGAATAAATTCACACTTATTGAGCTTAGGTAAAAAAAAATATAATTTTGAAAATTTTGAAAATTTATTTACTTCAGAGGTCAAGTTTCGACGGTTATGAAGGAATAAATTCGTGATATGAAAACGTGATTATATGGTTAGGAATCATAGTTTGTGCCATAATGCTTTTGCTAGTCATCTTTAAATTAGGTAAGAAAGTGTTAAATAAATTAATGTTTACTGAGCGTCGGTAAAAAAAATATGCATTTGGATACTTTTGAAAATATGTTTACTTGAGAGGTCAAGTTTCTTCGGTTATGAAGGAATAAAATCGTGATATGAAAAAGTGATCGTATGGTTAGGAATCGTAGTTTCAGCCATTCTGCTATTGTTAGTCCATTTTAAATCATTTAAAGAAGTATTAAATAAATTCCCGTTTACTGATCTTAGGTAAAAAAAAATTATATATATTTGAATACTTTTGAAAATGTATTTACTTGAGAGGTCATGTTTCGATGGTTATGAAGGAATAAATTCGTGATAGGAAAAAGTTATTGTATGGTTAGGAATCATAGTTTGTGTCATACTCATTTTGCTATCTATATATTTAAGTTGCTAAGCTGACTTTTTGGGCAGTTCGTGAGAGAAAATTACTGCATCCATTTACTTAATTTTGGTCTTAAACAAAAGATTGTAATCTGTAGATTTGTCAAATTTGATTTTTGTAACCGTAATTTCTATTAATGAGCGATAATTTACAATTAAATATTGATTTCTGCGCATGCTCAGTGGCATGTTTAAATCTGTCTTTAGAAACTCACTGTTTCTGCGCATGCTCAGTGGCATGTTTAAATCTGCATTTAGAAACTCACTGTTTCTGCGCATGCTCAGTGACATGTTTAAATCTGTCTTTAGAAACTCACTGCTTCTGCGTATGCTCAGTGACATGTTTTAATGATAAACACGTTTATTTCGAGGAGTCTCTCTAGATCTCTCTCTGCCATTTTTATTTTTATGATAATTATGCTTGGGAAATGTAAGATTAAACCTGATGGAAATTGTTTATTTCGCGCTGTTTAATGAGCGATAATTTACAATTTGAAAAAAAAAAAAATTGCTTTCTCCGCATGCTCAGTGACATTTTTAAATCTGGCTTCAGATACTCACTAAGCACGAGGCCGCTTAAACACATTAATTTGTTTCTGCGCTTTATTATAATTTTCCCCATTTGGCAATGGTGTGTTGAGTATAATTTGTGTATTAGTACACTTGTTTACTATCTAGCCGTCATGTTTTGACGGGTATCAACTAGTTCCACTTTAAATTAGGTAAAGAAGTGTTGAATAAATTGACACTTATTGAGCTTAGGTTAAAAGAAATATATTTGAATACTTTTGAAAATATGTTTACTTGAGAGGTCAAGTTTCGTCGGTTATGATGGAATAAATTCGTGATATGAAAATGTGATTATATGGTTAGGAATCATAGTGTCATACTGTTTTTGCTAGTTTTCTTTAGAGTAGGTAAGAAAGTGTTAAATAAATTAATGATTACTGAACTTAGGTAAAAAAAAAATATGTATTTGGATACTTTTGAAAATATGTTTACTTGAGAGGTCGTTTCGTCGGTTATGATGGAATAAATTCGTGATATGAAAACGTAATTATATGGTTAGAAATCATAGTTTGTGCCTTACTGCTTTTGCTAGTCCATTTTAAATTAGTTAAGAAAGTGTTAAATAAATTAATGCTTACTGAGCTTAGGTTAAAAAAAAATTATATATATGAATACTTTTGAAAATTTATTTACGTGAGAGGTCAAGTTTCGTCGGTTATGAAGGAATAAATTCGTGATATGATAAAGTTATTGTATGGTTAGGAATCATAGTTTGTGTCATACTGATTTTGCTATTCCATTTTAAATTAGGTAAAGAAGTGTTGAATAAATTGACACTTATTGAGCTTAGGTTAAAAGAAATATATGTGAATACTTTTGAAAATATGTTTACTTGAGAGGTCAAGTTTCGTCGGTTATGATGGAATAAATTCGTGATATGAAAATGTGATTATATGGTTAGGAATCATAGTGTCATACTGTTTTTGCTAGTTTTCTTTAGAGTAGGTAAGAAAGTGTTAAATAAATTAATGATTACTGAACTTAGGTAAAAAAAAATATGTATTTGGATACTTTTGAAAGTATGTTTACTTGAGAGGTCGTTTCGTCGGTTATGATGGAATAAATTCGTGATATGAAAACGTAATTATATGGTTAGAAATCATAGTTTGTACCTTACTGCTTTTGCTAGTCCATTTTAAATTAGGTAAGAAACTGTTAAATAAATTAATGCTTACTGAGCTTAGGTTAAAAAAAAATTATATATATGAATACTTTTGAAAATTTATTTACGTGAGAGGTCAAGTTTCGTCGGTTATGAAGGAATAAATTCGTGATATGATAAAGTTATTGTATGGTTATGAATCATATTTTCTGTCATACTTCTTTTGTTAGTCCATTTTAAATTATTTAAAAAAGTATTAAATAAATTCACGCTTACTGAGCTTAGGTTAAAAAAATTATATATTTGAATACTTTTGAAAATTTATTTAGTTGAGAGGTCAAGTTTCGTTGGTTATGAAGGAATAAATTCGTGATAAGAAAAAGTTATTGTATGGTTCGGAATATTATTTCTACCATACTGGTTTTGTTAGTCCATTTTAAATTATTTAAAAGAGTATTAGATAAATTCCTGCTTATTGATCTTAGGTTAAAAAATTATATTTTTGAACACTTTTGAAAATATGTTTACTTTAGAGGTCAATTTTCGTCGGTTATGAAGGAATAAATTCGTGATATGAAAAAGTGATTGTATGGTTAGGAATTTTAGTTTGTGCCATACTGCTTTTTCTAGTCCATTTTAAATTATTTAAAAAAATATATTAAAAAGTTTAAGCTTACTGATCTTAGGTTAAAAAAATTATATATTTGAATACTGGAAAATTTTTTTAACTTCAGAGGTCAAGTTTCGTCTGTTATGAAGGAATAAATTCATGATATGAAAAAGTTATTGTATGGTTAGTAATCATAATTTCTGCCATACTGCTTTTGTTAGTCCATTTTAAATTATTTTAAAAAAAGTATTAAATAAATTCCCGCTTACTGAGCTTAGGTCAAAAAAATATAATTTTAAAAATTTTGAAAATTTATTTACTTCAGAGGTCAAGTTTCGACGGTTATGAAGGAATAAATTCGTGATATGAAAAAGGTATTTGATGGTTAGGAATCATAATTTTTGCCATACTGCTTTTGTTTGTCCATTTAAAATTGTTTTAATTTTTTTAGATAAATTCACAATACTGAGCTTAGGCTAAAAAACATTGTATATTTCAATACTTTTGAAAATTTTTTACTTCAGAAGTCTAGTTTCGTCGGTTATGAAGGAATAAATCCGTCATATGCAAAAAGTGGTTATACGGTTAGGAATCATAATTTGTGCCATACTGAAGGAAAATCTTTAGACATTTTGACTACATTTAAAAAGTCGGTTTTGATGAAAATTCATAAATCTGTTTTTTTCTGTCTCTTAAAATATTTTCTCTCTTAAATATGGTTTTAGCTTTTCTCTACGTCCATAAATTAAATTAGAGCTGGGTAAAGAAAATCAAAATCTGTGAATTTCAAGCAAAGTGACACATTTAATTGTGTCTTCTGAAAAACTTGTTTTTTCTCAAAAATAGAAACGACTATTGGGATAACTTAAATTATAATCATGCTATGCCTATGACATTTTTCAGGTAGGTTTTTAATAATATTTAGAATATAATGAACTGCTAATTTTGCTCTAGGTATAATATTTTTTTTTATTTTTAGCTGCATATATTGTTGTCTTGGTTCTAAAAGGGTCATTGTCATTTTTTTTCAGATTTTGAGTCATTTATATCAAAAATTTATATTTTAGTAAAACTTTAATTATGTCCAATGCCAAGTGACAAACAGAAAGAGATTGAATTTCCATTATAAAATCAGCCAGTGTATTATGATTCATTAATAAAAGTTCCAAAGGCATGTGTTTTATATAAAATAGCAGCAGATGAAAATATTTTATAAGATAAAAATAGCGTTTTTTACTCTAACAATGAACAAGTAAAAAATTTATAATGTGGCGCGTCGTATAAGATATATATAATATTCCAATATAATAAAATTCCAATATAATCCTATATAATGTTCCAGCATATTTGAATGCCTTTTTCTCGAAACTAATAATTTTAACATTCGCCCTTGTAGAACCAAGCCACGATATAAAAGATTTCAAAAGAAATGACTGAAACATGTAATTGCATGTAATTGCATATAATCGACGGTATTTCTTTTCGATTTCAAAATATTGATTACATCTCACTTCATTACAGTCGTGAGTGCCTGACGTACAAATTATAAAAAACTAGCCGGGCTTCGCCAAGCTATCGAATCACTTGACACTCGAATCACAGTTCACTTGGATAAAAAAAATTTTTTTTTCACTTTTAATTATCAAAAATCCCCCCATAACCAGTACATCTTCAAATGATCCATTTATGATTAAAAAGTTTGGACTAAAAGTTTGAAAAATAGAAATATAATTAAAAATTAAACACACGATGAAACATTTATTTTCAGTGATTCCTTTTTTAGTGAGAATCACGCTGTGTTTACATTGTAAAACACGGCGGTTTCGTTTTGTTCGGTGGAGTATGCATTTAGATTTTAAATATCTCTAAAACTATTAAAGTAACAGAATAAGTGTACGCAGAAAAAATATAAGTTTTTCAATCTCTTTCCAAATATGTAGCATTTATGTACTTTCATGAAAAAAAAAAAAAAATACATCGATTTCGACATTTTAAAACATGGCCGAATTTCATAACGGATGCAATACCGGAAACGGTCTACCTGGAATTGTTCCCCGGCCGACAAAGTTTTCTTTTATTTATATAGATAAATTGATGATAAATGCATAACTTAACTATGTAGAGGCAGAGCTGTTGATACAAAAATTTGCTCAATTTCGACCAAAACTCCTTAATTTTAGTGAAAGCTGTTTAGTTATAGTCTGGTCTTTTCACCGTTTTCGTATTTTGGGGCTGTATTCTTTCGAAAAATAATACAGAACTTTTCGCAAGTAAAGTTTTTGAAAAAACAGGCTTCGAACGTATTCAGGTATATTAAGATATGACTGATATGAATTGAATGCTATTTATGAAATTGAACATGAAGAGTAAACAAGGGAAATCTGAGAACCGGGTTCACTCTTATATCAAACTAGTAAATGAAATGACGTGATTGATTTTTTAAAACAAAATTTCTTATCATAAAACGAAAATACTGCTTTGTTTACCTTACAGTTTTCTGTTTAAGCACACAAAAAAGTAACTGATAGAATAAAATAATTTTGCATATTATAAAGCGGAAAGAATTTCACTTAGAAAGGAAATGGGCATCTTAAACCGATTACTTTAATAGATGGTGTATATTCATTCCAAGAAGACGGTAGTTAAAGGTTTATTGGAAGATCACTCATCGTATGGAATTTATTTCTTTCAATGTCTAAGTTTAAAAATCTTATTATTATTATTATTTAGAAACTATAAATTTCTACGAGTATTCTTTTCACCACTTTTTGGTGTTTTTAGCATTGTATAATATAAACAAGGAATTCAAAACCACAATTTTTAGATTGTAAAAATGAAATGCTATTTTGGGCATACTACAAAATAGTAACTAGATACTACAAAGTATAACTAGAGGGTTAGAAAATTTGCTTAAGATACCCAAAAGAGGTATCCTCGCTACCCAGAACAGGATACAAAATTAGGCAATTTTTTAGCATCAAGTAGCATTTCGGTTTTACAGAGCAGAAGTAACTCGAGAGAAATGATTTCACCTAGGTTTAAAATTTAAAACGATGCAATTACAAAACATTTTTCATTCAAAAGTTATTTTTATTAAAAAAAATGAGAATGGATTTTAAATATTTTTTCGAAATTTAAATTACAGCAACTTATTTTATACAATGCAAGAATATGTCCCGAAATGGAAAAAAAATGCTGCAAAATATGGCGTACTTTCATTATTTTATCAAGCGAAATTATTAATAAGGAAATAAGGAAGAAATTAAACTATTGCATTTGGAAATTGAAATTATGACATCTAATTTTGAAACTTGCGAGAGAGTCCTGAATTGAAAAAAAGTCCATAAATGTAAATTTACAAACCAAATTTACATTTTTAGTTAACTGTGCTACGGAGGAAAATTCAAATTCAATACTCTAGGTTTAATAAATTTTTTCTCAAGCATAAAATATAACTCACCCCTTAACATGTTGGGAACATCTATTCATCAATAATACATAGAATCTTCAACTCATCTTCCGACAGTAAAATAAGATTTTATCTTTTTTTACGCCTGTAGATAAGAAACTTTTTTTAAAAAAAATCCCTTTGTACCGTGAATTGTACCCTTTCTAATGGGGCAGTATTTCCTACTCTTTCATTTTATCAATTGAGGACTACAATTCATCATTGGGTAATTATCATCCTCTTCTGAAGTTGGAATTTTTATTTAGACATTCGTAATGAATTTTACGCTAGACATTTGTAACATAAATAATGCATGAACAATGTTTCTTTTTCAATGATAAACGTTTTTGTGGAATCAGCAGTAAATTTATTTGTTTTGACTTTCAGTGGATTGGAAGTTAGTTTTATAAATATCCTGAAAAAAATTTTAGAGATTTCTAGTAAGTTAATTAAAAAGACTTTTCTATACCTAATAATTTTAGCTGCGAAAAGTATGAATTTTTTTCATTAAAAGTGTCTTCATGTACTGAAATTTTTATATTGCACGCTGTTGTACTTCACTTTAGATTAGGCTCAGTAACATATGCTGTTATTTTAGTATTTAGTATATATTCTTACAAGTAAATAATTTTAACAGTTAAATGTTAAATCAGGAACAAAGTTCACAAACTGAGACTCGGTACCATATTTTGTTTTCTTAAATAAAGCCTATATAAAAATTATAAAATCATATTTAAGTAAGTCTGAATGATACAAAATAATAAATATTTCAAATTGTTAACATTTTTATCATTTTTTATAAAAATTTTAATTTTTTTTAAATCAATTATTATCAAATTCCTACTTCTTTTTTAATTTTGATACTTGGAACTAGATTTCTTAACCATTTGTTCATCAAACCTAACTACACAAAACTTCTGAGCAGATTTTAAATAAAATAAGTAGATCAGGGTAAAAAAAATAAATAAAACGTGGATACATATGGAAAAAACGATAGAAAATTGTACTTTTTAAGATTCATAATTTTTTTAAAGTCTTTTCATAGATATCAAAAAACCGATCACATGTTTTGATACAGGGAGTATCAAGATTAATAAAAAAGATTAGACCATTTGCATTAGAATTGTAGAAGCCTTAGCATTTCGAAGATGAGGAGAATTTGAAAAATCACAAACTGAGAAAAATGAGTTTAAAGATTTCATTTAGAGAAAATCCATATTAAATATAACCTTACTTCATTAAAACTTTTTTGCCAACAATAATAGGATATATTATTAGTTTTCACAACAAAAAATAAAAGCTAGAAACCTTAATTTAAAAATTGAGATGAATATATAAGGTGTTATTCTCTCGTTTAATGCAGTAAAATTATCTTGAAATAGACAAATTCTGTAAATGTACAAAAATTAAGGCATAATACATACTACTTACTTGTTATATATTTATAATAAGATGCACTAATGTCATAAATCCTAATTAATAATACACATAAACTATTAATAGCTTAAGATATGAATTTTAAAACCACCAAATTTTAATATTTCAATTTCTAAATTTAATGAACAAGGGTCAATTACTTTCCAATAGATTTAAAAGTAGCCAGAACTATAAGTAATTCCTTCTCTCTTCTTTTGTACAATTTCTCTTTTATCTTTTGCATTTTTTAAAATTTTTCTTGCATATTGATATTTAGATGTAGCTCATCTTTCTCGAAATTATTGTTTTCGCATATCTAACATTTTTGCAAGTCTTTCTGTATGGCACCCTGACTTTATTCCAAATATTTTATGAATTCCTTTTAACGTAAAACTCACACCTTCGTTATATTCGCAAATTGCTTCTCTATCAGAACGATCTACACGTTTTTTATACACAAATATATCTTTGGTACACCTAGTAGAAATCATATTATGCAAACTTTCGTTTGCATTTTGCGTTTTGCAACTAATGCACTTTTCTAAAAGTTCATTTGATGCTAGTCGTTGGTAAATAGGAAGTATCTTTGGTAAAAATTCTTCTTTAGTTGGTGTTCCAGCATTTAACTTATGATTTCTTGTCGTTTCCTTAAAGACTATCATGCCCTTTGCCTCCTAAATTGACACCATGAACACGCCAATCTTTAACAGCATTTCGCAAAGCTGTCACTAATCTCTTACGTGATTTACACATTATTCCTTTTTAATTTCTCCAGAAGGACCATAAATTTTATTTTTACAGAGGTCATTAAATGTTTTAGCATCTCCATCTGATAAAATGTTAGTGTAGCATAAACCATATTTTTTAAGAAAAACCACATTTAAAGGGAAAATGAAAGATATGGGTTACGAAAATTAACCAAAACTCCTTAAATATTTATCAGAATGACACGAAATTTGGGTGGAATGTTCTAGACATGTGAAGGAACAATTTAGAATAAAAATATGAAATTCGTTAATTTGGTCATTTTTCGACAAAATGAGATGTACAGAGTCCCCTTAAGGATCCACATTATTAGGGAATCAATAGTAAGAAGACTTATTTCTATTGAATTTTAGATGATTGGAAGTTAGTTTTTTTAAATGTCTTGGAAACAAATTTTAGGTATTTTTGGTGAGTTTATTAAACAAACTTTTTCTATCCTTAACCATTTTAGCTGCGTAAAGTATGAAAAAAAAATTTTCATTAAAAATATCTTCATGTACTGTATTTTTACATTGCACGCTGTTGTACTTCACTTTAAATTAGGCTCAGTAATATATTCTTTGATTTTAATTTTTAGTACACATTTTTAGAAGTAAATAATTTTAACAGTTAAATATTAAATCAGTAACAAAGTTTCTTTTTAAGAATCCACATTATTAGGGGATCAGCACTAAGTAGACTTATTTGTTTTGACTTTTAGCAGATTGGAAGTTTGTACTTCCAAATGTCTTGGAAACATATTTCAGATATTTCTGGTGAGTTTATTAAACAAACTTTTTTATCCTTAGCCATTTTAGCTGTGTGAAGTATGAAAATATTTTTTTCATTAAAAGTATCTTCATGTGCTGTATTTTTTATATTTTAAGCTGTTGTACTACCCTTTAAATCAAGCTCAGTAACATACTTGCTGTTATTTTAATATTTAGCGTATATTCTTACAAGTATATAATTTTAACAACTAGAGTTTGAATCAGGAACAAAGTTTCTTTTTAAGGATCCGAATTATTAGGAATCAGCAGTCAGTAGACTTACATGTTTTGAATTTTAGCGGATTGGAAGTTAGGTTTTTAAATGTCTTGGAAACAAATTTTAGAGATTTCTGGGGGGTTTATTAAACAACTTAAAAAAAAAATACTTTACTTTAAACCAGGTTAAGTAACATATGCTGTGCTTAGTATACATTGTTACTAGTAAACAATTTTCACTTGTATATTTTCCTAGATATTTTCAAGGAGCTTTACAGATTACAGTAATTTTTTTTTGTTTGGTTTATTTGATTACTGGATTTCATTTTAAATCAATGAAATAAAATTCAGTGAAATTTTTGATGGGAAAGTAGGAATTATTTCATGTGGTGAAAGTTTTGGCCATGTTTTATTAAATTTCCTGAAATATAGAGCTGAGCAACGACAATGAAACATTGTCCGTGGAGAATGGTACAAATGTAAAACAATTTATACATTTTTTCCCCAAGAAACTGAATTATTCATGCCAATGCACTGGTAAAAGGTAACAATCGTCGTTCGGTTAGTTCCTATAATAGTTAATTCAGCGAATTTTTACAATAAAATATAAAGAATTTTTTAGATATGTTTTTTTCATTTACTGAATTTTTGTTTTCATTTTTTTTTACTCTTGTAACATTTTTTTCACGGACAGTCCTGAAATGTCAGGTTGATGAAAAAGATTCTGGCACTGCGCCTGTATGAAAACCCTCGCTTGACATCGAAAATAAACCTATTTCCGATGACAAGAGAAGAACTCAAAATTAACAAGATGACCTTACTGCTTTGAAGATAAACAACGAAAAAAGGGTATAGGAAATAAACAAGATGACAATGATGAACATTCGAATGTCTAGAAAGTATTAGGTAGAATTAGTAGCGACGCATTCCCAAATGAAGAGATACTTATATAAAGATACTTATATTACATTATATTAAGATTTTTCTTAAGAATTCCCAGTTCGTAAGAGCATATAAGCAAGGTATAAACGTTTGGCTTCCGTACTTTTGTTTAAGTGAGTGGGATAAATTTCTTAATGAAATGTGTGTGGTCTTAGCTTGATTTCTTGTTGCTTTCTTAGAAATGTTCTTCGTGGCTTTCTTTCACAATTCTTTTTCTTAAACGTCATTTTGTCAGGTAGGTTAGTTATGGTTTAGTGACGCAAGGTCCAGAGATGACATGTTACGCCAAACACATGGTAAAATCCGAAAAAAGTATATATATAAGCCAAAATTTTAAATCACAATCCATCAAAACGATGATAAAGTTACAGTCGTTGTAAAACCGTGAAGACATTGTAAAAAAGTGTGATAAAAGTAGTCGTGCCATAAACGTAAGAAACAGTCAAAAATGGTAAAATAACAGAGGTATAAAAAATTAAAACACAAGTAAGGTAAAAGGCAGTGATTAAAGGTCATGAACGAAAAAGATAAAACGCCGTAGTGGTAATGTAAAAACCTCTAGATGGGGCTCCTCATCCAGATTGCAGTCAAGTATTACAAAATGAAGGGAAAGTTATTAGATCATGGGGTAAAATCCTGTACTTTTCCTGAATCGAAAAACAGCAGGGTTAGGTGTTTCACTTAAAAGATCTTTTAAGGTGAGTGAGGTAGAACCAAAGTATTTAGGTTAAAAATTGGCATGTCCTGTACAGTCAGTTAAAATATGCAGAATGGTAAGGTCACAGTTGCAGTGAAATCAAATGGGGGCATTTTCCCCCTCCAGGAAATATTTGTGAGAGACTCTAGTGTGATCTATTCTCAAGCCATTTTGTCAGGATGACGTGACTAACAATTATTTGGAATAATCAGTGAAACGCCTACGGCCCCCCACTCCCTAAAAGGAGTTTCAGCCAATGGATAATTGATGACCGGTCGTGCCACAGCAGCCCCGCCGTACCTCAGGAACCGCCGCAAGGCGAGTCTATACCAATCCGCCCCTAAGTGTCCAGTTCAGCTAGCGTCACCGCACGCTCCCAGTCTCCACGAGCCAGAGCATCAACAGAGCCAATCCTAATTTAGTCGTCTGTGACCACAACTTTTTGTTCAATTAATACAAAGCTATTCCCTTTACCATGCAGCCACCAGTCTGCACTCTACATCGCTCATTGAACTTTATTGTAAATAAACTTACAAAAGCACCACTCGTGCAAAAACTTAACAATACAGAAAACGTTGCTGAACCAAACAACAAACAAGTAACTATCAAATACAAAATCACACACCTCGTGTGAATAGCCGTGTATCCACTACACGCACCAACAACGAAAAGTTAAACAGAAAAACTTAATACAACTCTTATCATTTTCTAAATCTGTGCAGCAGATCCAGAAATCCATCCTCAGTAGTCTCGGCATTGTCTGCCCTTGCATCTGCTCTCATCCTAGTATGTCCATAATCCGTGGTGTCCATAAGTCTGTCAACCGCGGCTTGATAACTGCAACAGCCGACCGATGTCGGCAAATGCCCCATTTCAATGCTTTGTCCCGTTCTCCTCTGTCGTCTCTCACAGTTCCCACAGGTTGTTTCTCTCTTACAGGGATCCTCCCCATGTTCTTTTTCTGCGCAAACTTTACACTTTCTTTCATTTTTACAATATTTAGCTACATGTCCTATACCCCAGCATTTATAACATATTGCAGGCTTCACATAGTTCTTCCAGGCATGTTGCATCCAACCAATCTTAATTCTTCTTAATCTCTCTATTTTCTTATAATCCTTTCCTTTTAATCGAAGTATCCAGCTATTTCCTCTTTTAGTCTTAAAGCACTTCACCACGTCTATATCCATCTCTCTCACTTCTTCATTTTGCTTTTTTAGCAATTCAATAAACTCGTCATTTTCATACTCATTTTCAACCCCATAAATGACAATGTTCGGATCTCTCAATTTTGGTATTTTCGCTTCATATTCTGCACTTAATTCCTTATTACCATGAAACCCAGTTAGAAAAGTTTCCAGATCCTTTTCCGAGTCCACACCAACAATAATTCCTCCTTTTCCCGCCCTTCTGCAGGTCTTTATGCCAATACCCAGTTCCTCGGGTTTAATCAACATTTTAATTTCCCTTTTAGTATCGTCTGAATTCTTTTTCTTAGTGGGAATAATTTCCACCTCATATTTCTCAACTTTCTTAGACTTCTTGTCCGATTTCTTCCTCTCTAAGGGTTTTACTTTTACCACATCAGCAAAAGTCTTTACCCTCCGATCCTCAAGAACACTAATTTGCCCTTTCAAATATTGTATAATTTTTTGCTGTTCAGTTATTGAATTAATAAGTTCCGCTATATCTTCATTTATTTGACGTTTCTGATCTGCTGATATCTTAGATGTACTCACAACATTATTTATACGCTGGTATTTCAGCCTTACCAGATCTTCAGTCAAGACTCTCATTTCTTCCCACTTATCTCCTTCAGTCTCCATAATTATGGCGGTTCAATTCACACTCTGTGACCCCACGCTCCTCCGGCGTTAGCAGTCTACCTTTCGGCAGACTCCCAGGGCCCACCACGTGGAGGTGCCGGAGGTAAAAATTAGTAGATTTAACAGAGCAAACTCAACCAAAGCGGAGGAAAAATTCCCCCAAAACAACTCAAATTGCCTTTAGTGTCTAAGCACAAATCACGTAAATTATTATTATCTCAAAAGCGTGGGGTGGGCCCCTAAATTATTATTTGGAATAAAGTCACCCATCACATGTTCAAATAAGAACTTTGCCCATAAAACACTTAAAGATAACAATTTGACAAAAAGATAAAAATTAGATCGCAATAGATAAAAATTAGATAAAAACAAAGATTAAAATTAGAGGAAAGTGGTTCATTATATTTATGTTTTGTTATATTTGTACAATTTCCATTTTTAATTTCACAAGAATAAGCAAAATTTCAGAAAAAAAAAACATTGTAATTGCAGAAACATCGCCAAGAGAAAAAACGAAACTGCTTCTGATCGGTTGCATCGGGACGACCCATATGCTGCTTAAGGTCCAGTGGATTTCCCCAATTCTGCCTAGTGTTAGTACACAAATATAATCGAGGCATATACAAAAGCGTCATGACATTCGAGTTTAGATGCATGTATCAATCCGCCTTATGCAAATCTGTATTTATACATATTAAAATGGATATTATTATCTAATAATAACATTCCTAAAAAATAAAATTAAATTTTAAACAGAAAAATTTATCATACACTCCCAATAGACCCATGAAATACTATGTCGAACCCCTTCACTTCTACGGGTTCACTTTGGTTCGTTTGTCAAGACGTTTTCAATGATACACAAATAAATTTTCACAGTATAAAATTTAGTACACACCCGTGAATATTCAAAGTTTTATTTCCTTTCGCAAGCACAAACACATCACTAATTTATCTACAATATTATACAGTCAATTAACTATTTCAGTCATCTCCCAATGACTTATCTAACAAAGACCTAGTGCGTCTTCGGGGTCTCAATACACCCACGCACGGTATTCGTCTGCCGGCCCTCTCTAGAGCCAACAACCGCAGACTAAAACAAAACCACACGCCTCTCTCGCGTGGGCACAAGCACTCACCCCGACGTCCCCATGACTTCTCTTCTGGGCACCGTCTCCGAACACCCCACGAATCCCTTATCAAACCGGGGTCATTGCCCTACCCCCCTGCTTTCTTGAGAGGGAAGTACAGGGACAAAACAACAGTTGACGCGGCAGACACGACATACTATAACTGTTTTTAAACTTTCATCTACCCCCAAAGGGTCCACCTGGACCCCGTTGGGAATCTCTAGTCTACATATACAAAGTTTTTAATAGAAAAAAATGAAAAAAAAACGTGCAAATTGGAGCCTTCGTATAAGAAAGTACCCCTCAAATGAAGAGAAAGACAAAAATCGATAAAGAAGATTCGCCACATTTTATATCTTAAAATATATGTGTTGTGTCTTTATCTTTGACGTTACATTGTTTATTTAATAGGACTATGTAATCTTCCCTTTTTAAAAATAAATGTCTTGCGACACGGATGCGAAAAATATTTTGTCTAGAATTTTTCTCTTTTTACAGGTTAAAAGATTAAATTCGGGTTTTTATCGGAATTATTTAAGTATAAAACGCTAGAATGGCTCTGTGCGTTCTGCAATCAATACATCAGGTGATACTAATTCCTCTCGCAGGTGTTGAAACAGAGCCAGTGTGTTGGGCTTTCTTTGGATTTGAAGCAGAATGCAGTGATCTTCCACACAAAAAGTTAACTCAAGAATCCAGTGTATAAGACGAAATTCTGAATTATACATGTTGATACTAAACCTTTTTCTTTTCCGTTTCGATATCCTGATATCGATTGAAGGAAAATAAGTTGTAAAAGCCGAATGAAAGTTTTTTAGACTCAAGAATCGCCTATAAATTCAATATCCCGCTCCGAACTGGCATGCCATCAATAGAATAAATGCTAGACATAATTGTTCCCGATTCCGCTTTGTAATGAATAATTCTCAGATTTAAATTGTCAATATTAGCATCGTATTTCTAATAATAGATCATAATAGACGCAAACCTCCCAGATTAAATACCAGAATGACATTATATATATAAGTTGCTAAGCCGATTATTTCGGCAGTCCGTGACAGAAAACTACTGCGCCCATTTACTTCGTTTTGGTCTTAAACGAAATATTTTAATCTATAGATGTGTCATATTTGGTGTCCGTAACCACAGTTTCTATTAATTAGCGATAATTTACAATTGAAAAATGATTTCTCCACATGTTCAGTGACATGTTTAAATTCGGCTTTATATACTCACTAAGAACGAGGCCGCTTCAACACGTTAATTTGTCTCTGCGCCTGCTCAGTGACCTGTTTTAATCTGGCTTTAGATGCTTAAAAAGCACGAGGACGCTTCAACACATTAATTTGTCTCTGCGCATGCTCAGTGGCCTGTTTTAATCTGGCTTTAGATGCTTAATAAGCACGAGAAAAAATACGTTAATTTATTTATTCCAAGGAAAATTTGTGTATTAATACATTTATTTAATATCCAGTCGTTATGTTTTGACGTGTACTAACTAGTTATATATTATAAAGTGAAATAGCGGCTCATTAGTTGACTTTATGTAGTATCAATTGGCATCATTGTGTTCAGCATTGACCAAAGCTCATAGTGCTATGTTTATAAGTACAATGAAAGCTCTATCTCTATCGTTTTTAGAAAGATTGAACAATAAATGCGGGTAAACTCTAGATGGAGGAACAGGCAAAAAAATATTAACTATGAGTTACATATCCCAAAAAATATTTTCTCGAGCTGATAAATGCATACATTCCTATGGTGTAAAGGAAATTAAAATTACAAAGTTGTACCGAAATCGAAATGTAATAATAATAATAAAAGGAACATCAGTAAGCACACCTAAATTTTGTTTTAATTACAATAGTGTTTTATTGCCATTTCTTTTTGGGAGGTTTTATATCCAAAAGTAAACAATGTTTTTTTTTCTCTGTTGCAAAGAGCATTCTTTTAGGCATCGATTATTGCATGGGAATATAGAAAACTTTTCGGTTTTTGAAAGACCACGTATACTTTCAAAATATTTTGTTCAGTATCAAATCGAAATGTTGCAATGATAGAAGGGATTTGGAAATAACATAAAGAGATGCACTCAGGTTGCTTCAGTTAGTTTAATACCGTCCTCGAGGGGTAGAGACTCGGATTTAGTTCTCGACTGTAGAAAGAGGTCGTTACTTCAGCTTCGGACTGGGTGCAGAATAATTATGAATCGTTATTCAGACTTATGGCAACAATTTATAGAGAATTTGCACTTCTTCCCTACCTTTGGGTATGTATAACTTGAAGTGGCACTCTAAATAATTTCATTCAAACACAGTTCTTACATAACAATACTGTTTATTTAAATACTTGCATATGTCAATTTACTTTTCAATATGAAGCATACTACTAGTACGAGATATATGTAGCATTCATGGAAGGGAAATACAATTCAATATATTCACTTGTATAACTACTCATTCAAGAAAAATACACTTTGCAATACTCACACATAATTTGAAAGTCAACCAGCAGTGCTGCCGCGTAAACTTTAGGCCTAACAAGAACTCGCGTAGGTTTGAAGCAACCTAACTATAACTCGAGCGGCTGCTCGCAAAACTCAACTATTATTAAACAAGACTCTAAGCCTAGCTCCAGCTCTATACTTCATTTCGTCAGCTCTACTCCTCCTTTTACTTCCTCTCCCTTCACCTCTTGATTATAGCCTTGATAAATTGATAATTAAAATGTATTACCACAAGCCGTCATATAGCCTTCCTAACTTTAATTATAAACGTTACCAATATTATATTAACGCATTTTTACTTACTTGTGTCCCAACCCTTAACGCTGATGTTTCCCAACCTTATTGGATTCGCTCACCTCAATGTTTACCTATGGAGAAAATGGGTCCAACGATTGCCGACTTGTATTTTAAGATTTTTTTTCAAAAATTGTACCAATTATTAGAGAAAGATATTTTACATCTTAGGGCATTTTTCGTTTTTTTAAATGCATATAATATTTTTAAATTGAATTATTCGGAGTAAATATCTGGTATAGTGCGTTTTAAACGCTCAAATATTACTTTGATGGAAGAAATTTATAAAATGAATCCTGTTGCAAGGTGAACAGAAAAGTTAATGCTACCTAGAAATATCATTTTTGTTGGATTATTAGCATTTATGTAGCTGTAAATAGTAGACAAATTTTCTCCATAGGTAAACATTGAGATGAGTGAATCCAATAGGGTTAGTACAGAGAAGCCTTAAAAAGAAAGGCGAAATTTGGCGAATAGTAATTTTAAATAGCACTTCTTGAAATCACGATTATGCTTAAAAGGCAGAATACCTACCCGGAGTTTTAAAATTGTAAATTCGATCTTTGGCAATGGTTACTCCTTGATGAACGTTGTTCAATTATGAAGCATAGCATTAAAAACGCTTTTAATTGCTGAGAGTCTCTAAGGGAATACTTTATATTCACAGTGGGTGCAAAGTCTTTTCACCATGAAGTGCTCCTCGATCCAGAAATTCAATAGCTTGATGACATGCGAAACTTAAAAAAACACTTAATTTAAGTGCCTTTCAATTCATCTTATATTTTTTGTCGTCTTATATCTTTAATTACTTGCTTATTAAAACTTATATGTTCACCATCTTATATTTAAAAGAATTCGTTCTATTTGTAAGTATTTTGAAGATTTGAGCCATCAGGAGATCATGTAAAAATATATATTTATATAACTGGTGGCATTTTTTTTCACTTCCTCGGTTTTGTAATGCATAACGTTAATTTAAAAATGCCCAATTATTCCTTTCATTACGTGCTTTTCCCTTATTAAAATTTACTTTTCTAGACAACTTTCAACCGGTTCTTTGTCGAAAGTAGAGGCTCTAAAAAGTTAAAACATTCTTTTAAAAATTCTTGATATTTCGCGTTTCAAGAATCTTTTATAAATACTTTAGCAAACCATGCTTGTTTTTTCAGCTACAGACATACGAGTATTAATATATTTGAATGAGTTTATAATATTCTTATTCTTTATCATGGACCTTCTTTTTGTCTTTCCAAAACAAGCACAACTATCCATTTCTCTCATTTTTCTTCAGAAAAAATGGACTTCCAGAAAAAAACAATTAATTTTAATTAGCTTAACGCGTTTATGAGTGGAATAAGGAGGAAAAATAAAAACACTTCTTTCAGATAGAGGGGCGCACCCAAATAAGAAACGTTAACTGTTTTTACGCTTCATAAGATTAAGTGCTTTTCAATTTTCTTATTCTGTATTCAAATAAAACAGAAGAGCAAAGTGTGTTTCGTTTTGTAACGAATTCTACGGGTACGAAGGGATGAGTTTTGTCTCTATGGTTTGGAAGTTTAATTAGAATTGAACTTATATGTAATGGGAATTTATTAAAAAATTGAAAAAGTAACTTTTAAATAGAGATTCTCTCTAAAACTTTGCAACATATACAAAAAAAATTTAATTTTTTTACTATTCAAAATTATTCTTGAAAACATATAGTACAACATTTTGAATAAATATGTTATATATATATATATGTTATATATATATATATATATATATATATATATATATATATATATATATATATATATATATATATATATATATATATATATATATATATATATATTTATATATATATATATTTATACAGAAAGAGAGAGAATGATATTTATACAAATAGATAGATAGACAGATATAGGTAACGATATATTTTTAAATTCAAATTTTTAAGATATTGTGTATAATATATTTCTTTTTTATACCTGGTGGATACCTTTTTATTTCCTAGGCTATCTCATTTACAATGCTTATTTAAAAATGTCTTATTATTTCTTTCATTATGTACTTTTACCACTTTAAAATGTCCTCTTCTAGAGAACTTTCAAGGGGTATTTTGTCGAAAGTAGAGCCTCTAAAAAGTTAAAAAATTCACTTATAAGTTCTTAATTTTTCCTGTTTTAAAATAATTATATAAATACATTAGCAAATAATGCTAGCTTTTTTTTCGCTACAGACATACGAGTATTAATGTGTATTTAAATGTGTTTTTAATCTTATTGTTTATGAGGGAATTTTGTTTTACTCTTTCCACAACACACAACTATCCATTTTTCCCATTCTTATTCAGAAAAAAAATGGTCATGTAGAAAAACAATTAATTTTAATTAGTTTAACACGGTTATGAGTGGAATTAGGAGAAAAAATTAAATTGCTGTTTTCAGGTAGAAGGCGCACACAAACGTGAATTGCTATTTTTTTTTACGCTTCATATGATTAAGTGCATTTAAAATTTCTTATTTTGCATTTAAAGAAAACAGACGAGAGGAGCGCATTTCTTTTCGTCATTAGTTCTAAGAGAACGAAGTGATAAGTCTTGTCTCTATGGTTTGATATTTCATTTAAAATTGAACTTATGAGTGATGGGAATTTAGGAAAAAAAATCATTTTTATTGAAAATTTAAATTACAGATTCCGTCTAAAAATTTTCATCACATGAAAAAATAGTAACACTGTTACAGGAAATGTAGATGAATGATAAGAAAATAGTTCATTCTTTTCATGTTAACAATATGAACTAAGAATTACTTTAAAGGTCCATTAATTACTTGCCTTTGACGTCATATTTTGCATTTCCTTTTTAAACCGGTTCAACTTAAAGCGATTCAATTCATATCTAATATGAATCTCTGACGAAGGTTTCTTTTGATTACGTCATGTTTGGCAAACTGCCGTACGTCATAAAATTAAACATAAAAGTCTCTAGTAGATGGCGTATTTAGTAGAAGTTACAACCCGATATTTGAATATCAGCTTTTGACACGTGTATATAAGCCGTGGACACTTTCATGAAATGAAGAGAGATGATATTAGATGAGTATCGGTGAGATAGTGGGTACTATCAGGTAGTATCAAGCTGCTCTGTCATCAATGCGTATATTAAAAGGTTTGTGTCTGATCTGATAAGATAACAAGATGTTGTTTTAAGCCTGCTGAAAGTAAGATATTTTATATTACTTCGACATTTAAATCCGTTTTGATAGTCCATCACATTATAGGAAATAGACGGTTTGTTTAAGAAATTTATTCAATGTGAAAACCCGGCGTACATTACTAAGTGTTACTAGTGGAAAATGAAGATATTGATATTGTTGTTTTTAACTAATTTTAACTAAATTTTCAAATGAATAAATACTTTTATGTTATTGTTAAAAGGCTTGAAGTCTATACATTATTGTGAGCATCTTTAATGGTTTTAACGTATACATTTTTTAACAAACATTGCGTTTACTGCACAGTTTTTACTCTGCTATTTAAATATATATATAACAGAAGAATTATGAGAATTGTTGAAGTGCATGTTTTACATGTACGCTAACAATAGATTGGTTATGGGCAAGCGAAGTGATTGAAGGGATACGACTATGAAAATATTGAATGAAAGCCTGAAATGTTTAGAACTTTTAAAGTTTTATAAAGCAGTATACCAGTAGCCCTGAAGATGAGGGGGGGCTGCTTTAAGTTTAGTATTAATATTAGTAAATATAGACGACAAGTGAAGTTTTTTTAAACCATTTTTTTTAACCATTTTTCGAAGTTTTTTCATGGTCTGACTCATTCAACACACAATTGGAGTGACTCAATCGTAGTCACATGCCATTCTATCACAGGGTTTTTGCGCCGGCTCTCCGCTTGTGGGGAGTTAATACGTAGACAAACGACTTGGATTTACAAGAGAGGTAAGACACGCGTTTTCCCCGGTGAAGGTGATAAGTGGAATTGGCAGACCGGACTAATTAGTTTATATTTTTATAAACGCCACGACATTGATATGGAGATTCTATGGATAATTGAGTCTTCATTTGTATGTGTTTCGCACGCACAGTGGACTCATTTACGATTATTCTGCAGCA
>OU015490.1:208839102-208865653 GCA_907164885.2 Dolomedes plantarius | reverse complement strand
ATTTGCGAAAACTTTGTCTTTCATATTGCCCTACAAAATGAGTCACAAGGGTTGAGATCAGTAGAATATGGTGAACAAGCGATCCCCATTCGCTCAGAAGCGCTGTATTTCAACATTTTTAACAAAAAATGAACAACAACAATACAAGTGCTCATGCTGAAAAAAATCTCAACATGCCCTGCTTTCAACCTCTAATTTTTCACGGAATCTGTCCAATGGTTAAAAAATTATTAAGGTTTTTTTTCATATAGCTCAATAATTGGCACACTGTAAATTGTTCGCACCAGCTTCCTTGTAGATTTCGGCAAGCGCCAATTGGCGCACTAAAAATTTGAGGCAACCATACTGCCTGCACTTCGCAGTCTTTAGACATTCGAATCGCACGCATAAAAATTAAGCGTTCTTTCAACTTTATAATAAAATTAACATTCGACGTTGATTTCTCGTTTAGTTTAATAAAATCTACACTCCATCCACATGCATATATATATATATATATATATATATATATATTAGATTTTGTAACTAAACATAATTATATAGTACACAATAATAGTATATACTTACAGGTTAAAGGTGTACCACAAGGTGGAAATGCTTCCAGTATGCTAGCCAATTTATACTTACATTATTTAAAGTTAATATTATTAATAATATTGATAATAGCAATTACCAAATATTTAGATATATTCAGGACATAATTGTATTTAATAAATGGAATAATTATATAGACTTAAATTTTTACCCTCTTAATCTAGAACTAGTATTACAAAGTAGCCACGATAAACTTGATGTAAACTTTTTAGATATAAACATAAAAATAAATTGTCATAGCAATTTTACTTTTAATCTACATGATAAAAGATCAGAATATGACTTTAATATTATTAAAATACAAAATTACTTAACATGCTTAGACAAATTTGTATTTAATAATATTATTGTTAATCAACTAGCAAGAATAAATAGGCTTTGTTCTAAGGACAATAGGCATAAGCATATTATAGAATTGTTAGTAGTGCTAAAACGTAATTATTATCCTCATAGTCTTTCCAAGCACATAATTGGTTGTTTTAGATTTAATGAATAGCATGTTCTGTTGCTATTAATTAGTAATACAAAACTAAATGATTAATGATAGTAGATAACTATTAAAAAAGTTTTAAAAAAATAATAAAAACTAGTGTAATTATTATAATAAATAATAATAACTCTTAGTCGTAATAAATGTCTAAGTTAACTCAGGTTAATTGGTCCTATAACACAGTTTTCTTAGTAAGTCTGCTTCTGTGTTTCCATTTGCTCCATGGTAGCAATGTTTGTGACGTCAGTCTTCTCGCGGTCTCCTTAACTTAATTTCCACTTTGTTTGGCGACGGGCTTGGTGTTCTATGCTAAAGCAACTGAATATTCACTTCTTCTGATTCTTATGGATTGTACCGTGTCTAAGTATGTTTATTACTCAGATCATGCTTATTAGAAACAATCCATTGGTTTTTAGACAGTATCGGCACCGCTCATGAAAAGATGCTGTCAAAAACCTATTTTTCACTTATCTTTTCATGCTTTTAGATCCTGGCTTTAGTGGTTTTGAGACGACTGGTTTTTTACTTTTAACTTTGTCTTATATATATATATATATATATATATATATATATATATATAAAGAGATATATACATATAATTATATATATTCTTTAAAAATGTAGTTAAAGATACATTATGATATTTCAATTTATTGAAAGCGAAAGTTTTGGGAAAATGTCTTATTAATAAATCATAATGTGGGCAATTTTCTAAAGGAAATTTCATATCTACAAAAATGAACCGAAATAAATAAAATTTTCTGATGGATATTGCTATTTCTTACCCTACACCACTCATATACAAGCGATAAGAAAAAAATTTATAAAGTATTCAATAAAGTAATCAATAATAAAATTAATCAATTATAAATGTGATAACAACAATGATATAAAAATGACATGAAAGCGGTGAAATATAAGCAGACATGTACAAAAGTGATTTTAAAAACCACTGGAGTAGGCTGTCCCTTTCAGAATTCATTACAGCTATATAAAAAAACAATAGCGATGTTTAAAAAGTCCAGATTAAATCACCTGATAAAAAATACCAGTGAAGTATACAAAACCGAAAGACAGCAGTGTGGGACGTTTTACCTAGAACGTCGGCGTCGTTTGAAGAGAGGGAAGATGAACCAAAATGTTATAGGTAAAAACTGCTGAAGCCTACTCAGTTTGATAAAATGGGCCGTGTTTCTACGGGATGCTACAGAATGGACCCTCATATTTCTGCCCTACACTGCATGATTTTTTATTTTACCTTGAAAAAAATATATATGTATTTAAATATAATGAGAAAGCATGGAAAAATATTTTTAAAAAATCAACTCTAAATTTTTATTATTTTTTAATTAAATATTATTTTGTTGCCAAATTGCAACACCATGCAGTTAGACATAAAAAAGTAAAAAAATTGAACTGTGCCGAATGGCTACACCATGCATTTAACAAAGAAAAAATACTTTAAATGATAGTATCTGAAACAGTTTTTCCTCTTTGTAAAGACATAGAGGAACTAAGCGTTTGTTGCTATACTCTTGTAAATCCTTTGCAATTCAACATTTTACATTGTTATACATCGCTCTGGCCAATGATCAGTTATGTCAAATATGATATCTTTTGGAGGCTCTCTTGAGCAAGATTTTTTTTTCCAATTAGTTCCTCTCTTTCTGAGGGTTTCTCTGTTTAGTGATTTTTCTTGCCCACGTAAGCACGAATTTTGTGCTAACTGCAATCTAAAATTAAGAAATTTTCAAGGCTTTTCAGTACTGAATTTTTGTTTGTGCATTCTCTTATACAACACCCAACCATTGATAATTGTGAGGTCTAATAGATGGTAGAACAACCTAAAGTACCACTTTTTTCTTCGCATGATTATTTTATACCTTCCAATCAAGCTATCAAGTAAGTCCACACCTCCCATGTGCTTGTTGTAGGTCAGAGGTGTCAAACTTGCTGCCCCTTGGCCGCATGCGGCCCGCGACGAACATTTTTGCGGCCCGGTCAATATATTGGCACACAATAATATATAATAAAATAACCAACGCAGAATTATAATAAGATAGGAAGAATTCGTTAAATGTTTTTTTAATTATACTCTTTTTTGCTATTATTAAACAAAATGCGTATATTTATGTTGAATATACTGTAATTAGGTAATATACTCTAATAAACCTACGTTTCTATTAATATTTTTTTTGCTGCCCACCTATAGTTAAACCCTGTTTGTTTGGACCATGTTAGCGTTTGAGTTTGACACCCCTGTTGTAAGTTGTTATAATGTAAGGACAATTTACTTTTACATATTTTTCTTTCCTGTCAAAGAGCTCTACTTCACTTGCAGGATTGATACCGGCAAATGTGGAGAACATTGTGACGCTTTTGTTATCTTTCCATGACACATTTGACAGTTCACAACCATCATATATAGCCACAAATTCAGTGATGTATCCACGAATCTATAGTTTCAGTTCCTTATCAGTTGGAAGTTTGTAGTCTGGAATTATATTTCTTCTAATAGTTCCAAGAGATAAAATTCCTTTTTTCTTCAAAAGATTTCTGACGTTGATCAATCTAAGGTATCAGTTTGTAAAATTTATCCTGGCTTCTTTGCAAAACAGTTGAAAATGCATTATTGTCATTGAAATGAAGATATCTTTTTTTTTTAACTTCGTTAACTCGCATAGAATTTTGAGTGAGAGATATTCCAACTACACTATATAGAATAGTTTGTTCGGTAATGAAAGTTATAGGTTCCGGCGGAAAAAAATATGAAAGAAAGTAATAAGGTGTTTCCAAATTCAAAATATTTTGAGGTAGCTGTCTATCTCCAATGAAAGTTATGGACGAAGGATTTATTTGACTTTTTCTTCCATAGAAGTTTACATTTTTCTTTTCAACTTTGTTACTTTTTTTCTCTAACGTCTTGTTACTTGAAGTTGAACTTTCATACTGAGTATTCACTTCATTCTCAGATGATTCTGAATCATATCACTGTCAGAACTATCCTCTTGATTTCTATTAAAGAGGACATTAGGATTAACTGTATGATCTTCATCACTATTATCCAAATTTTCATCACTTCCACTTGAAAGAGCATTCCATATTTCATCTGTCAATAATTTCATTTTTCCATCTGTATCAATGAAGTAAACAGACCTATCTGCTTCCATTATTCTAGCTTATAGAGTTTTAAAAAAGAAGTAAATTGCTTCTAATTATATGGTAATAACTCACAATGCAATCTGCACCGTCAAAAACAATAGAGAGCAAGAAATAAAAACGAAGAGCATGCTTTATGAACTACAGTGTTGACTTGGTTAGTTCGCTCCATCACTCGTTCATAGCACCCTTACTGCATGATGTTGCCAGATGGCTACAGATATATATTATGGCCTAAATTATTTTTAAATGCTTGCTTTAACATAAAAAGTCTGTTAAATGAAAGATAAATGTTAATTTTATACATACGATTTTTTTAATGGACATTAAAAAACATTTACTTGTAAATAATAACTTCGAAATTTGGTCATTCAAGTGATTTCAAAAGTCCCTCCCTATGGTTTCATTTACTGCTATGTTACAGGCCACTATTGCCATCTGGTGAGGATAAATGGGGAAAATTGCATTAAAGATGTCCAATACTTGCTTTTGGTGCTTAGGGTTGCCATATGGCTACATTTTACTGGCCAGTGGCGTGCCGGCCAGTTGGTGTAGCCAATTGGCAACATTATGCAGTGTAGGGTTGAGTAGGCTGTCAGTTTCAAAATTCATTACAGCTATAGAAAAAAACAAAAACGATGTTTAAAAAGTCCAGATTAAATCACCTGATAAAAAAAACCAGTGAAGTATACAAAACCGAAAGACAGCAGTGTGGGACGTTTTACCTAGAACGTCGGCGTCGTTTGAAGAGAGGGGAGATGAACCAAAATGTTATAGGTAAAAACTGTTGAGGCCTACTCAGTTTGATAAAATGGGCCGTGTTTCTACGGGATGCTGCAGAATAGACCCTCATATTACTGAAGATCTTTGATAATGGAGGGGGTGGGTGTCAACAGTTCGGGAGAAGATTTTCTAGTAATCAGTAAACACCATATGTTGGTCCGGTAAACATCGCTATTTTGTTATCGACGCTTTCTTTAAAAACAATGATACTGCAACAGTGATACAGATAGATTATTTCCTATAGTTAGCGTGAGAGAGATATTTATATTTTCCTTTATCTTAACAACTCTCACCTTTAAATTTTTCCTCATTCTTTATACCCTTATAAATTATACGAAATTATATGAACAAAATTATATGAAGTATACGGAATTATACAAACTCCTTTAAATAAGATTTGATATTATACTAGTAAGAAAAGTTACTGCTATTTAGATATCAAATTCAAATCGAACTATCTAGACTTGATTTTTTTTTCCTTATAGAACTAAGAAAATCGTCATTTATTACACAATAATCATAATTTTACATTATAATAATTCTGTAGTATATTATAAGATCGCCATTCAAATAATTACTTTCTATACTTTCTATACTATACGTCAGACAGATACGTCGTTACATTATTTTAAGTTAAATCCATGGATCAAATTAAAAAACTAAACACAGAATTTTCTAATTATTATTATATTTTTTATTTTAAATTAAAATAAAAATTATAGAGAATATTGCATCAATACTTATCTAATTACAAAGATCAAGAAAGAGGGAAAAGTCATCGCAGAAACCCACTAGTCACTGAACACTTCGGAAACTTCTTTTCCGTGACATTCTTTAATGTATTTTGGAACAGTCCCTTTTCAAACTACAGCAGTAATCTGTCATCATGTGCGTATCCCATCTTCCTTGGTACCGGTCCTCCATAGATTTAATTTCCTGGTGAAATCTTCCACCTTGTTCTTCGTTGGTGTCTCCTAATTTTTTTGGAAATTGGTCTAAGTGGCTGTGTAAGTAATGCATCTTTATGCTCATGTTACACCCAAGGGATCTAAATATGTTTAGGAACTTGTTTAACAGTTCAACATAGTTTTCAGCATTGCATTTGCCCATAAAATTTCCGACATCTGCAACAAATGAAGTCGAGGCTTTTAGCTCAGCCTCATTCATGGAATTTACGAAGGCAGGATCCTTAATGAGTTGTCTTATTTGTGGGCCGTCAAATATTCCTGCTTTTATTTTTCTCCGTACTCATCTTAGGCATTTTCTCCCTATATATGCAAGGCATAATTCGTTTTTATCAAGTACCTTTACAAACTGCTTCATTAGACACAGCTTGGTATATAGTGGAGGAAAGATGATTTTCTCTCGTCAAACTTAGGGGTTGTTAATGAGATTCTTTTTCCCAACGTCCATGTTTCCTCTCATAGGCCATTCTTTTCTAACCCAGTGGTGTGTTTTGTCTCTGCTATCCCACAGGCACACAATGCAAGGATATTTGGTGTAGCCACTTTGCTGTCCAAGGAGAAAATTTACCATTTTTAAGTCCACACAAATCACCCATTGATGTTCATGACACTTTATGTTCTCCAAGACCAAAACTATGATGTCATGTCCTTCTTTCGTTTTCGTTAAGTGAGCAATTGGTATTGAACCATCTTTGTTCCCACTATGTAGAAGGACACATTTCAAACTTCACTTTCAGCAGTCAATAAATAGGAGCCAATCATCTGTAAAATATTCTGGAAGACCCATTTTTCCTAGGAGTCCAGTTCCTCAGGAGGACAAATAACCCATACTTGACTGTATAGAATAGAAAACAACATTGATAGATAAACGAATGTACAGTACAACCTCGGTTTTCCTGCTCTCGTTGATCCGGATAATCCCGAACAGATTTGTAGACGTTATTATTATTTAATATTCACATTAGTGAGTAATTTTTTACTATGATAACCAGAACATAACTACAAGTACGCCAAATATTTGCTTTTTAGTTTGATTCAATGTACATAAGATAGATTGTACAATAGATTATGGTAATTAAATGCTTTTGTCGAGTTTAAAGAATATTTACTAGACTTACCAATTCTTTGCTAAGAGATGGCGTGAAAAGTTATTTATATATTTTTTAATGTCTTGTAAACAATACTATATAATTTTGTTACAAAACAAAGTAAGTCTTCTTATTTAACGATTTTGTTTTGATTATTACCCGGATTATCCGGATTTTCAATTGCCCCGATTGCGTATGGTCCCAGTTAGTCCGGATAAACGAGATTTTACTGTATCTAAAAAAGTAGAACTGATAGAGAAAAGGTGATTTCATATTTAGATTCAGCGCCCCAAATTTGACTAAAATCAGTTCTAAAATGCTGGGCACCAAATAAAAAAAATATTTGTAGCCCTGTGTAATTAGCGTCGATGAGAGGTCCTTGTTTTCATTTATCTTTAGCAAAACACATCTTCCTAATTTTCCTTACTTTTCATGCTCACCTAAAATTTATAAAACTATTTGTACTAATTTACTTAAGATATGAACTTGTAATATTAAATTAACATTTTGCCAAATAGATATTAAATTAAAATTTAATTTTCCAAAACTTAACAAAATCATTAAAATCTATCATTTATTTCTCTATACTTGTTATTTTACCTTATAATCGATCCCTTAATTATGATTTAATACCTTTTTAAAATCCTCATTAAAATAATTACTTTCTATAATTAGGGGGACTTTTTTTTCTACTTATCTTAGCAATAGTCCTTTTTTTCCATTTTTTTTATTCTTTATGATCACTTAAATATATAAAATAATTTATTTCCCCTTAAAATTTTCTTTTAGAAAGTCTTTTATTATTTCCATTTCCATAAAATAGTCAGTGATTTAAAAAGCGATTGGTATTTTTTATATATTCCAATTTTAATATCCTTTAAAAATACACTCTAATACTATACTTCTTTGAAATGACTTATTAATATAATACCCTTATTATTTTTTATTCTATGACCATTTATATTTTTTTAAACACAAAGATAGGCCGTCTTTATATTGGTTTTTATCAGAAAATATTTATGAAAAACTATTAAAATTTAAATGGCTTTTGTTAGTCGATCAAGAGCAAAATAAGGGACAAAAAATATCAAAATCCCATTATTAGGTAGAATCGAGTGCAAACATTAAAATTCTAAATGTTTTTGTCTCAAATTAAGTGCTTTTGTATTTTCTTACTTCTATTTAAAGAATTTAGTAAAAAAGAAAATAAGTATTTTTACTTTGCTTTAATAGTAGCTTTGAGACGTTCCTTTATCTTCGCTGTATAATTAGAGGATTCAATTAGTATTATACTCACATAGGAAAAAAATAAAAGTTTAAAATATTAAGAAAAGCTTTCTTTAAAATAGAAATAGCAGGCAAGGGTTCTACTCCAAAAAATGTCCTATCATACAAAAAATCATAAAGTATTTTTAGAAAGTATGTATTAATCAGCGGCTTTCTATGCTTTTATGACAATGTGACGATTATATATATATATATATATATATATATATATATATATATGGGACGGGGATTTCTAGAATTATTTTCAATCATCTCCTTTTAAAATTTATTAAATCACTTTTTTCCACGTAAATTAAATAAATTTGTGATAATTAGTGATGTATATTTTTGATATATTCAGAAACACATAAAAAATAATACAAATATCATTTAAGCGTTTCAGCAATTTAGAGTAAATAGACACTAAATTAATTACATCTTCTTTTACCTATTATTGGTATGTATGTATGTCAATATTACATTCCTCATAAATAAATGATTTATAAAGTACTTCTTTTTTTACATAAATCCCGCATACCTGAAGGATGGAATGCAATGAACATTAATTAATTCATATAAATCATTATGTATTTTTTATTAATACTATTATAGGACTCTCATCGGCTGAAATTGGATAACAGTTATCTGATAAATGACGTGAAGTATCAGTTCACTTTGGCAGTTAATAGGTATACACGCAGTTCATAAACGGAGAAAATTATTATACGGAAAGCAAATCAATGAAACGGAATCATAAATGCATCAGTAAAATGGATGCCACTTGGTAAAGCACAAGATATTTAATAAAAGATGAAGGTTCATTATGTACACTCGCTTGCAAATTACAAAAATGATGGTAAGCGAAAAGAAAATTTTAATTCAAGTATACGATTTATATAAAATTTATTGTCTGGCGAAAGATTTGAAAAAAATATTTCGAATGATAAAACTAGGAAAACACATTATAAATACAGGATATATATGCATGTAACGTTTTATACAACAATTTCACCCATTGAAAACCGGTCCATGTTTCCTTTATTGGAAATGCACCAAACAAATTTTTAACACTTCTTAGAACATTAACAACACAAATAAGTTGTTTTCAAAAAATGAAATTTAATTTTATGAGAGTTACAAAATTTTGAGTTTTCGCAACATCAGTCCAAAACGGTATACTTTTTTTTTTTTTTTTTTTTTTTAAGTTTTTGAAAAATTTCGCATGAAGAGGTACATTACACTTGTTACATACAGTAATTGTTTGACTTTTGCAGTGTTTACATCTTTTGTTTATTTTCACTATTTTTAGTAATAAATATGGCCCATACGGTCTTTCCGAGTTTCGTTGAGAATTAGATTTTGAATTGAAGATGGTCTTAAAATATGTGAAGTTTCAGGTAAAACAGAATTCATCTGCATTTCTTCAAGCCTTTTTATCAAAGATATGGCTCTCTCAAAGATATAGATCTCTTAAACTCTAATAAACTTATTTAGAATTCATTACATCCGTGTAGAGTCTCCATCTTTCCCATACAATATGCTCCTTTTTCTTACTATATTCCTTACTTTTACATTTATTAGAAAACAATGTCGATACAATGTCTTTAGCTGATTCGACATTTTCACATAAAATATCATCAGCAATAGCTTCTTCATCCGTCAAATCATCCGGCTATGGAGGGATAATGACGAATTACGGTTAATCATTATCTTCTGTTCATGACGATTCCGAAATATCATCATCTAGCTCATTAAAATAACCCAATGCCTCAATGCTAACAATGTCAAAAATTGCTTTTTTCTAGAGACAAACTTATATATACACATTGAAATTAAGTAATACACATTGGACTCATGTTGCGTTTTAGCAACATTTAAAAAAAAATTAATTGAGAAACATAAAAAACAAAAATTATGCCTTACTTGCTGAAGCCATTTTGTTCTTTAGTCTCTAGTAAACTCGGAACAAGCATCAAATCGGAAATTTATAATGTGCTGCTATCTACAGTTATTATTTGAAATTAGTCATTTTTTCCCTTTCAAAACACTAGAAAAAAAAATTTTTGCTAGTACTAAAAGCGGGCAATTGTGGAAACAAAAAATTTATTATGAGCAATTAGAGTATTGAAAATAAAATAAAAAATGTTACTTCACACGTACAAAACTTAGAACATGCCTTTAAAAAATACAGAAATTAATGTTGCGTTTTCGCAACACCAGTCTTAAATGGGTTAATACGTAACCATATTTAATATAAGCAATATTCATACACATCCAGTTCACCTTTTTAAAATCAAACCTTTTGTGTAAAACTGTGAAAATCCTCTTTGGGATGCTGTTTATCTAATTCTGCGAATTATCTGGATTAATTTCATACCAGCTTGCTTCAGTTCGTTCATTCAGCTCTATCTATCACATGAGATCACGAACTAATAGGGAAAACTATCTCCATTGGGGTAATTTCACATCTGAGCGAAGGTCAATAGATTACTGTTACATGGTCGGTGTCAAACTACATTTTTGTTGAAGCTCATTGTCATGTTGCCTGTCCCAACTTTATTTATTTGGGCGTGATTCGTAATTATTTGGGTTAGTACTTATTCTTTTGTTCAAAAGGGGTATTTGGGTGCGTTGTGTTAATCTATTTTTTTTTAAACAACCCAAATGTCTGGACACAAATTGGCAAACGAACCGGTCATCAATTTGTTTAAACTAGAGATAACCTTTCATAAAATTAACTGGAAACAATGATAACTGACTCAAAATTTACAATACAAACAAAACTAATTTATTTACAATTTTTATATAATTTACATATTAACTCATCAATATCAATTATCTTGATGTACAGTTTACAAATTTACTTGTTTTATTAGAATTATCACCACTTTGCGTTCAAAAAAGGTATTTCATTAATCTACTTTTTAGATTCAGAGAGCATAATAATTATTAATCTAACTTATAGCAAAGAACTCCTATCCATAAAAATATCTTTTAAAACACTGTTCCCGCACTAAAATTTCATTTCGTGAGGTGTGATCTGAACAAGACAAAATTATTTTCACTCACTCAGTTTGATGATGGCAGCACTGGGACTCGGGTGTAGAAACTCCGTTTAGGCATGGGGTCTCACTCCTTCCTTTTAGGTAGGGGGTGCGTTACGTCTCTAGGCTGTCGTGGGTATTCTTCTACTCTTTTCAAATGATGGGCCACTTATCAGGAAAATGATGTCATCGACATCTCTTGATCAATGCACCCTCAGTTACGGGAAGACTCGACCGGATCTCCAATATTAAGACGCATCCTCTTTATAACTTCACCTATAATCTAATTTCAACCAGATCTTCGTCAGCAGCAAATATTTTCCTTCGAAACGGCTTTACGATGCAATCATACCGGGAAGGATCAACCGGATTTCCGGACCGCAAAAGCGAATCTTCTTTCTAGCACTGTCGGCAAACTCCCGGAAAGGCTCAACCGGTCTCTGACAATTAAAATGCCAAACTCTTCATCACCTGCGATGCTAAAGTACCGGGAAGGATCAACCGGGCCTGAATCGCAGAAGTGAATCCTCGAAACATTCTCTAACTATTCTATATATTTAATTTTCTCTCTTCGTTGCTCAAACATTCTCATTACTCCCACATCCACTCAGGAAAGCTTTAAAATCTCATCCACTTAACTTTAATTTCTATTTTCTTCATTTTCTATCCTCTCAAATCGTGTACGCCCTTCTTACATCCTTTCACGACCAACCAGGTCATCTCCGCGTGCTCTGCGGTTTTGAAACTGAGTCCCCATGCCATAAATTCTCTTCAAAGGGGCTTTGTGATTTCACGTCAAAACCCGGTGCCAAACTCTATCTGTGTCTGAGATCTTCAGACCCCAACTTCACTTAACCGCTCTAAAATTGGCTAAGTCATAAAACGACTGCCCTCCTCTGTAATTAAATTCGGCTCCTTAACTTTCTCACAAAATGTAATGGAGTAAGCCTTCGATCATTTTAACTTCTCTTAAAATTTAATTTAATTTTTCTTTCAATTCGAAGGCACTTCATTACACTCATGTATGTATCCATTAACTGTTCAGCTAGAACACCTACTATCACCTTCAAGAATATTTCTAGTTGAAAGGAGGAGGTTGCTTAGCACGTTCTGGTAATATTAACAGTTTTGTCAGTCATTTATGGAAATAGCCGTGATTTCTATTAATGTAATGGCCCCCAAACCATACCTCTCTACTTGAAATGAAGGTCTAATCTCCTATCTCAAATCTTCATCGTACCTCCAGCAACAGTTAACCCATCTAGGACATCCAGACCTTCTTCGAATCGAAGATGACAGAGATAATTCCTTTGTCCATCCACTGCATATGACATCTGCCTCAATCCAGTCGAGCTAGTATATGATGCTGTTAGAACTTGAACAAAGATTAGTTGTTAGAATTTGAACAAAGATTAGTTGTTAGATTAGTAGAACAAAGAACAAAGTTGTTAGATTATGTCCAAATTTTGGAAAACTTGAAGCCCTGATAAATTTTGGGGCATCAAGAGATGAAGAATGCAGCGATCGTCAAGTTTCCTTGCTTTTCTTGGTTTTCGGGACCCTTTCAAAAATGCGCTACTGCCAATTTTTCTATAAAACATAATCAACCCTATCCTAATTCTTCCCATTTCATCACAAAATTTCCAAACCGGTAACCCCTTTTGCTTTAAATCTCTCAAAATCGATCACTAAAAATGATGTAATTTCGTGGCATATATACATTTAAACGAAGGACAGCAATTTTGTGTCCTTTGTGCAATAAGGAGCTACGACACATCTACTCGCGGCGAAAAAAAAAACCTCTCTTAATTTCCCAAGCTAATTAACGTAAAGATTCGCTTCCTCATCTTCCTTGAACATTTCAGACAGTTAAAATGTGAATATTTTCCTTTTTTTAAATAATTTTTCAACTTAAGTTCGTGCAATTAATGATAAGAAGTATGATATCAATTTTTATTTTGTATAGCGACATCGTTTCACCCTCAAACTTGGCTTCCTGCCGAAATTCTCTTTAGTTTCATTTTGAAAAGTGGAAATTCTCTTTTTTAAGATGTAACTAACTAACACACACACACACATATATATATATATATATATATATATATATATATATATATATGTATGTATGTATGTATGTATGTATGTATGTATGTATGTATGTGTATATATGTAACATGGGACAAAGACCACAGGTTATTGCTCAGAAGACGTCTAATCTCCCATGCTACGTTGAGGAAACTTAGTTATACGTGGGAATAAAATAACATCATGACTGAAAGGAAGACTACATCAGCTTACGTGAATATATTTATTTTATCGCTGGCGACTCCACCGGGTTGAATGTAGCAAGGGAAAGTACAGGAGTGCGCTCTCATTTTGAACGTTCGAACTTATATAAACTTTCACTTTAAGCCATTCCATCACGTGGCAAAAGGGCGTGATTTAATAGTTGATTGGTTTAAAGTTGTTGTTTATGTGTAAAGCTGAACTTTTAAGACGCCCACGCGGCGCACCTTTTAATTTCGTTAAAATGTCAGCCATCTTGAATAAAATCGCCTGGTTTTTTTTTTTATCTAAGTTTTAATGGGACGAAAATACTAGAATTTGGAATATCTTTTGGAATTTAACACAAATGCCCAAGGAGAATTAAATAATTTCAGAGATTAAAAAGGGTATGTGATTTTGAATACTAAAGTGAAGAATTAATAATTTTTAAATGTTAAGAGTATTGAATTAAGAAATTACTAGTTTTTTAATATTATATATATATATATATATATATATATATATATATATTATTATTATTATTATTATTATTATTAATAAAAGCAAGTGATTCCGTGCGTGCGTGTGTGTATGCGGCCCCCAGGCGAATCTGTGAAACTTACAGCCGAGAAATTTGGCACACGGAAAGTGCAGACTATGGAAAGTTGCACCTTGAAGCCTGAATTTTAAATTTTATTCTAGAAAATATTTTATTTTATGTTTTGTGCGATATTTTATGATTTTTTAACTTCAAATTACGATATCTCGGCAAAAAATGATCGTAGAATTTTGATCTTTTTACAATCTAAGACTACAGACATTTCTGCTTCAAACAAGACCTCATTTGTTTAAAAATAATTTAAAACAGACTAATATTTTCATCAAAATATTAAACCCACTTTTTCGAGATTTTTACGCCCTTTTGAGCATCTACGGTCGACGCTCTTCGTGTTTTTATGTTACAAAGAAAATATTTACATCATCTAAAAGATGAAAGCTTTCTCATTCATATAAACCTCATTTCAAGTCCCTATCTTAAAATTTCGATTTTTAATTGAATTTTAAAGAACAATACGTCAACACAAATTCCCTATTGTTCGTTCAAATGCGGAATTATATGCTGCTTTATAAAATAAATGGTCATTATGTATGTGTGCATGCATTTTTTCCTGTGATCTTTAAGAAAAAATCCTACGATTTTAAAATAATCCAGTTGGATTTCAGTAGATATCTCATCCATCCCATGAGAGAAAGATTTGCTTTCTGTGCAGAGTAACTCCATCATTAAACCACTGATCACATTATATCAGATTTGATACTAAATTCAAAAATACGTATTTAGGTTTAATGGATTTACAAAAAAATATAATAAATTTAACTTTAAGTAACGATTTATTATGGTGCATAGTATAAAAATCACATAACAAATACAAAACTTATAAAATATATCATAAAATCAATAGTGTTATAAAATTGAGTCTCACTATAACATGGAATACAAATATTCAAACAACCAGCTTCAGAACAGTCAAAAAAGAAAGTCCGATACTGATCAAATCAAACACATGTTAATTGCACTAAATACCACATATAAAGTCGTAAGTTGGAATTTTTATTTGAAACTTTTATTTTTAATATAATTGCATACTATTTAATAAGAAATATAAAATATGATTTCAACAATTATGTTAACGAAGTAATAAGTATATTCATTATTGAAACATACTATTTAATAAGAAATCTATATTAATAAAAGCGAATGTTTGCGTGTGTGTTTAATTACGTGTGTTATAATCATTGCTAAATTCACATGTTATTATTATATTGCTTGAGAAATGAAAGAAATTTTGAATTTGAATGTGGTAATTATATTTTTTGTTTGATTTCTACAGTTTTAAATGACGTTAATTAATTTCTTATGTTTACAGTAAGTAATTTATGTTTTCGTATCGTTTCTCATAACTATTTTTACTTACGTTAATAGAAGTTCAGTTAAAATCGGAAAAATTGTAGATAACTTTTAAGAAAGTTTTTACGCTTTTTCAAACTGTGAAACTGAAGATTCTGATTATGTCTTTAGTCTTCACATAGTTTTTAACAACAATATGATCCATAACAAAAAGTCTATGCTATTATATTTTTCTCATTTTATTTATATTATTATTTATATTATATTTATTTTTCTCACTGTATAACTTTCGAATACTACTGAAATATCAATTCTACTGTTATTCAATTAGAAAAAATCATAATATTTCATATTTTAAGGACGTCCGGCAGTCAATGCGCTGAAGAGAGCCCTAACTGAATGCAATTAGTGCATTGTTTTAATGTTTTTAATTTTTCAATAATTTTTTGTTTTGGTAACTCACTTTTTATTTCTTTGCAGATTCAACTACCATTTCCGTTGTTTGGTTCTATTTTAATTTTCTTTATTATTGAATTTAATCTCAGTTTCATTTCAGGGTCTTTCATTTTATTTGCTTTCATTTGTGCTTAATGTTTTACTAATGTTTTGTCCTTAGCATTTTTCTTGGAATATGCCACAGCCTCCGAGAAAAAAAAATGTCTTCCGACACAAAAGCGACAAACAGACAACGAAATCGAAGTAGGAGAGAAGATGAATCTACTCCAGAAAGAGAAGCAAGACAGGAAGCAAACAGACAACGAGATCAAAGAAGAACAGAAATGGAATGTACTTCGGAAAGACAAGCAAGACTACAGCAGGTTAGAACTACAATAAGTGCGGCTCGAAGGCGCATGTACACTATTTTTGAAAATGCAGCTTTTCACTACGACCCATCGGCAGATTACGTATCTGATCCTTTGTGTAACATTGGATCCATGTCTGAAACTTGCCAACATTGTGAAGCAAAGAAGTGGAAAGGTGAAGCCACAGGTATGTGCTGCAGCGGAGGAAAGGTTCAACTGCCATAGTTGATGGATCCACCTGAGCCCCTATGATCTTTACTCAGCGGCACTTCTCACGAAGCTAAACATATCCTTTCTAATATAAGAAGCTACAATCCCTGTTTCCAGATGACCTCTTTTGGCACAACGAAAGAAATTAGAGAGCCCTGGTACATGCCTACATTTAAGTTAAAGGGTCAAGTTTATCACCGCATCGGCAGTCTGCAGCGTCTACCGAGGGAAGAGCCTAAATTTTTGCAAATTTACTTTATCGTAGACACTACACAACAAGCAGAGCATCGCTGTAAAAACAAACCACAAACCAGAGGAGACATAGTACTAAAGTTGCAAGGTATACTGCATGATCACAAATGTTACATCCAGAGCTTTAAGTCGGCTATGGATAAGATTACCCCGGAATTCAAATTGGTGATCGTAGCGGACAGAACCCCACACGGTGGACATGAGAGGCGGTTCAACGCCCCCGCAACAGAAGAAGTCGCTTTTATCATGGTGGGTGAACAACATGGGGCAAGATACATAGTTTTAGAAGAAGTGGCACCCTCAAAAAAATTCCCGAGACGCACAGGTCCTACGACGCGCTACAGTATCCAGTCATATTTTGGCACTGGGAGGACGGATATCATTTTGAACTGCGAATATAAGATCCAACTACAAAAATGCCCCAAACTAAAACGATTTCAGCTATGCAATTCTATGCATACAGGATGATGATACGTTCTTCAAATTTCAGCACATTACTGAGAAGCAAAGCCCTGTTCCACCAATTTATCTTTGATATGTATGCCAAGATTGAATCGGATTGACTATTGTACATACGAACAAATCAGAGGACTCTCAGAGTTGAATGGTATGCTCAATTGAGTGATGCGGTCATGAAAGATTGAAATATCTCCGACATAGGCCAGTTGCTTGCTTTCCAGCTTTACAGGGGGCCCAAGGTACATGCACGAGCGTACTCAAGATGCTATGACCTACGTGAGAAACTACGGCAGACCAGACCTTTTCATGACATTCACCTGCAATCCAAACTGGACGGAGATACAGGAAGAACTATTTTTTGGACAAAAACCACAGGATTTTCATGATTTGTTAGCAAGAGTATTTCATCAGAAACAAAAAACGCTTATGAGTCTCATCACAAAGGCAAAGAATTTTGGAGAAGTTCAGTGTCATATGTACACGATAGAGTGCCAGAAACGAGGACTTCCTCATGTTCACATTCTGCTTTGGTTCAAGAACTCCGTACACGTTCACCGCGTGGATGACTTTATCAGTGCAGAAATCCCTAATGAACAAGAAGACCCGGGACTTTTTTCAATTGTAACTAAGCAGATGGTGCACGGTCCCTGCAGATCCATAAATCCAACCAACCTCTCCATGCATGAAAGATGGCATTTGTACTAAACGATACCCGCGCATTGCAAGTTAATTGTCTGGGATGAATGCACCGCGTTCCACAAAGCCTTATTCCAAGCACTCGATGTCACATTGAAGGATATCAGAGGTAACAATTACAGAATGGGAGGCGTAACTATGGTGTTGGCTGGCGACTTTCGACAGACACTTCCGGTTATTCCACGAGGAACCAGGGCGGATGAAATGCAGGCCTGCTTAAAATCGTCTTACGTGTGGAATGACATCGAAAGACTTGGTCTTTCAACAAACATGCAAGTTCATGTCAATGGTGATCCCTCAGCCCAGCAATTTGCAGATAAACTTCTACAACTTGAAAATGGAGCAATTACTGCTGATAATACAGGATGTATAGCCATGGGAACGATTGGAATGATTGTGACAACTCAACAACAGCTGAATAAGGCGGGGTTTCCAAATGTGGCCCATCAATTCACTGATCACACATGGCTGTGCGAAAGAACAATCCTTGCCACAAGAAACGAAGATGTCAACGTCATCAATAAGCAGCTTTTACAAGAATTGCCAGGTAAAGCTCAAGTGTACAAATCGATTGACACCACCTGTGATACAGAAGAAGCGGTACACTACACCACAGAATTTTTAAATACGTTGGAGCCATCTGGAGTACCCTCTCAGATATTAGAGCTGAAGATTGGTGCACCAATTATGCTGCTCAGAAATCTACATCCACCTTCACTCTGCAATAGAACAAGACTTGCTGTAAAGAATATGATGCCGAATGTGATTGAAGCCACCATTATGACAGGGCACTCTGCAGGCGAAGTCGTATTTATTCCCAGGATACCAATCATCCCTTCCGATATACCATTTCAATTTAAAAGGCTTCAGTTCCCTGTCCGTTTATGTTTCGCCATGAGCATTAACAAGGCACAAGGGCAATCTCTAAAAGTAGTTGGACTCGATCTTCTCAAACCCCGTTTCTCCCATGGTCAACTTTATGTGGGTTGTTCTAGAGTTGGAAAAGCCGAAAATCTCTACATCCTAGCTCCAAATGGAAGAACAATAAATATAGTATTTCCTGAGGCTCTATAAACTGATATTTCAAGCAATTTTATCAACGCTATACAGACTTTAATATTGCATTGAAGGCAACAACATGAATGGACAAGCCACAGATCAAGAAGCGTTAATTTAATTTATAAAAGCCTTTTGAAATACACAAATAAGAGGAGAAATGCCGTTTATTTATTTTATGATATTTATACTGCTATTAACTCTATGTTATTTATACTGTGTTTAGTTTTTAAATTGATTTTTGTTAACAAACATTAGACAATTTGACATTTTTACTTTTAGTAGTAGAAGTATGATGAAAGGCTGAATCTACTAAAATTCTGAGATGTGTATATAATTTCACATGGTTTTTTAAAAATGTTATTTATATTGTATTTACTTTTTTAATTGATTTTGGTTAACAAGCATTCGACAATTTCAATGTTATTTATACTGTGTCGTGTTTTTAAATTGATTTTGATTAACAAGCATTCGACAATTTCGATCTTATTTATTCTATGTTGAGTTTAAATTGATTTTCGTTAACAAGCATTCGACAATTTCAATCTTATTTATACTATTGAGTTTTTAAATTGATTTTGTTTAACAAACATTCGACGAAGTGACATTTGTACTTTTCAGCTTTTTTTTTCAAAAATCTTTACTTTCCTAAAGACAATTTGACATTTTTCCTTTACGACTTTTAGCAGTTTATTATAAATTCAATTTATTATAAATTGAAATTAATGAAGATAATGTTAATGTTTTTTAGCAGGGAGTAATTTTTTGTTGACATGAAAAATGATTCAGATATAAATTGATTGCTTTTTACAGTATTTTCAACTCATAAATGGGCTAAATGTAGATATATAAAAGCTTTCAGCTTTTATTAGTGTATTTAGGCCTGTAGTCTATAATAATGTTTAATTTCTATTTGTATAATTACATTTTTTCCCACTGTCTGAATCTATTTTTTCTGTTCAAATTAATGTTAATGTTTTTTTACAGGGACTAATTTTTGGTTGACATGAAAAATTATTCAGATATTATAAAAATTGATTGCTTTTTACATTATTTTCAACTCATAAATGGTTTAAATGTAGATATATAAAAGCTTTCAACTTTTGGTAGTGTATTTAGGCCTGTAGAGTATAATAATGTTTAATTTCTATTTGTATAATTACATTTTTTTCCCACTGTCTGAATATTTTTTTCTGTTCAAATTAATGGAGATAATGTTAATGATTTTTTGCAGGGACTAACTTTTTTTTATTTAAAAAATGATTGATGTTATAAAAATTTATTGTTTTTAAATAATTTAGAAAACATATCCCTACTGGGGTATCCTCGCCTTGCAAATATTTCGAAAGGAGGATAAAGCGCCTTTGCTGTGCGCCTAGCGTTGTGAGGAAAACAGCAGTACCATCATAAAACGCCAGTTTGTGGCCACGTTTGCAGTTTTGTCATCTTTGGTTATACTGTGTTTCTTTTTCTTTAATTTTGCCCTTTTCATTTTAATCTCAGTTTTAAGGCAAACTTTTTCAGTCATTTATTTTGTTTTTGTATTTCTATAATTTCAAAACATGCTTTTCATTTCATTTTTTGTAATTTTGCAATCTTGATTTTAATCTCAGTTTTATTTCAGGGTCTTTCATTTATAGTTATGATTTAAGTTGTGTTTAGTTTTTGTTTATACTGTGTTTTCTTTTCTGTAATTTTACCCTTTTGATTTTAATCTCAGTTTTCAGGTAAACTTCAGGTAAAAATATTAAAATATATTAAAAGAAATGTTCCTCAAACTATGCTATATTAACTGTACTATATTCTTTTGTATGTTCTATTAGATTTAATTTCAATATTTTCTTCTACATTATTTTGTCTATTAAAGTATCTGTTACAATTTTTTATAAATACACTTTTTTTTTGGCATTAATTGCATACATTGACCGTTGTATATATGCAACTTTAATGTACTACGTAGCGAAGCACAGGTATTCATCTAGTATATATATATATATATATATATATATATAATAAACAAGTCTTTGCCATACTCGAAATAGACAGGATTAAATATGTGAAATATTTTACTTGATTGGAGTAATAAAAAAAAAATCTCGTTTTTGAATTTCACAAGTACTCATTGTTCGAAATTAATTGTGCTCTAATTGCTTTCTGATAATTAAGAGGATACCTATATATCATCCATGAAACGCAACTGATAACGGAAAACAAATGACTAAAAGAGTTTAAAGGGCAAATACCCAACAGCAAAAGAATAAGTTTCTAGAGCCGAAGGGAATAACATCATTATTTAGCTATTTTTCTGAAAACCTGACAAAAAATATTGGCTGATAATTAAAAAAGAGGGAGACTTCTCAGCATTCACAATTTCTCTGGGGGGAAAAATATATGTAACACTTGAACGGGAAAAAAATAAATGTAACTTCTTTTTTTGAAATTGTAAAGAGAGACAATTTAAAATGATTGTTTTTCGGATAATTTATGTATTTTTAATAATTCAAAAGCCGAAGGAATATAAATAATAGTATCTGAATTTAAATGATAAATTATTTTTCCTTCTGCAATTGTTAAACCAGTTAGCTTTTTTCAAAATTATTTTTTCAGCTCGCTATCTTGAAACTGCTGCTAATTCAACTGGACTTTTGTTGAGAAAATTCTAGTTGAATTGAAATGCAAAATGCATTGCTGATAAATTATTTGTATTAGTTTTGTTTATAAATAGTGAATATATAATTTTAAACATTGCATGGTTATATTTCCGAGTTTAAATACATTTTCAATGTACAGCACGACTTCTCTATATTTCCGATAATGGTTCCGGAAAAAAGTGGCCTTTTGGAGGGGTCTTTTCTACAACATTGTCTCTATACAGTCTTTGATTGGTTCTGAAAAAATATGTTTGTTTAGAGTGTTTAGAGGGTTGACCATCTAATAGGGGGTGCGCTTTACAGAATTTTACCTTTATTTATATACATTCTTAAACACAAAAAAACGTCGCACCAAGAAGGAGTTATACGAAAATCGGCAGATGTGATGTACATTTACAGAAACACAAATGATTCCAATTTGAGAAAAATTGGATGATTTATTCAAGAGAAAGAGATTCACAAAGGGAAAATGTCAATAACGTGTTGGTCCAGCTCTGGCACTTGTGCAAGCGGTCATGTGGCTTGGCAGCGATTGATAGTGCCGGATGTACTCCTACGGGATTTCGTGCCAAATTCTGTTCAATTGGCGCGATAGATCGTCAAAATCAAGAGCTGGTTGAATGGCCCTGCCCATAATGCCCCAAACGTGTTCAACGGGGAAGAGATCCGGCGAACTATCTGGCCAAGTTAGCGTTAGACAAGCACGATGACAAGCAGTAGAAACTCTCGCTGTGATCGGACGGGCATTATCTTGCTAAAATGTATGCCCAGGATGGCGTGATATGAAGGGCAACACAACGTGCGTAGAATAGGGACTCATCACTGAAGACAATTCTACTCCAGTCAGTGGCATTGCAGGTCGAATGTGCCCTACACCACCGCGAACGGGTTTGTCGTTGTACAAAGGTCAATGGTAGTCGGTGTAAGGGGCGCCGTGAGCTCAGAACTCTTTCGTTGATCCGTCTATGAATGGTCCTAACGGTCACTGAAGAACTAGTTGCACGTACGATCGATGATAATAATGAATCTGGGGTTGTGAGTGCCGCTCTGACGATTGCTCGGTCCTCACGTTCTGTCGTTTCCCTAGGCCGACCGCTTCCATCTTGACGCTGTGTTCGGCTATGGTTGACCCATTCCTGCCAACGACGTCTAATTGTGGCATCGCTGCTTTCGAAATGACGATAGATTCACCGATTCTGCCAGTTGCGCATTTAAGATGCGCTGCAGTGTCACTTGCTCATTCACTGGCCGACAAACTTTAAAATTTTGAAATTTCCGTCGAAACCTGTATACTTATCCATTTGTGTCCTATTTGCATTACCCCTTTTTGGTGCGTCGTGCTTTTTTGTTTGTTTTAGAGTGTGTATGTGTATATATATATATATATATATATATATATGCACTCAAGAGCCAAAACATTATGACCACCTGTCAATCACTAGTTGGCCCACCTTCGGCGCGCAACACAGCTTCAACCCGCCTTGGCATGGATGCCACAAGTCCTTGGTAGATGGCCGGAGACAGATTGTACCAGATGTTTAAGCAACGGTCACGCAAATCCGAGATATTGCGAATTGGTTGTCTTTGAACTCTGAGCTTCCGTCCCATGACATCCCAAATGTGTTCTATCGGATTGAGATCCGGTGAGTTAGGCGGCCAGGACATTGACTGGAATTCAGCATCATGTTCCTGGAACCACTCCAACACAATTTTAGCCTTGGGGCGTTGTCCTGTTGGAACATTCCATTTCCAGCTGGAAAAACAGAGGCCATGTAAGGGTGCAACTGGTCCGCAATGATGTTCAGATACCCTGTAGCATTCATAGTCTGCTCTACCAGAACCACGGGTCCCAGAGACGCCCAAGAGAATGTCCCCCAAAGTATAATACCACCACCATCACCGGCCTGTGTAAGACCTACTGTACATTGAGGGAGCAACAGTTCGCCTGGAAGACGGCGTATCCTGACACGGCCATCGGCGTGATGAATGACAAAACGTGATTCATCTGACCAGGCAAATCTCACCCACTGATCCATGGACCAGTCGCGATGTTCCCGGGCCCAGCGCAGGTGCAGTTGGCGATGACGCTTGGTCAGCAAAGGCACACGAGTGGGACGTTTGCTGCGTAGCCCCATATCCAACAGTGTCCGCTGAACAGTGTGCTGCGATACTATTCTACTTGGCCCTGCATTGTATTGGGCTGTCAGCTGAGCCACTGTCTGACTCCGGTTTTGCTTCACAATGCCTAACAACTGTAGGTCGCGAACAACCCACGAGTCGTGCAGTTTCGGAAATACTTATTCCGAGCCTTCGAGCCATTACAATCCGCCCTCTATCAAAGTCGCTTAGATCTGCAACCTTTCCCATCGCACACAGAAGTAAGTGAACGAATGATTCTTTAGACTCTCCAGCAGCAGTTAAATACCACTTCCACCTCATAACGTGCCTTCCACGTCATCCAGGTGAATTTATTGCAAAATGTAGGGGTAATGTAGGGGTGGTCATAATGTTTTGGCTCTTGAGTGTCTGTATATATATATATATATATATATATATATATATATATATATATATATATCATATCTGCCGCTGATCACCGCTGCCACACGCCTCGGTATTGATTCAAAGAGACTTATTTATTTTGTAGATAACATGTTGGCCAAGTATCAAATGATTAAATTTATAGACTTCTGTGAAGTGTGGTTCCTGCCAAAATCAGTAGCCAGAGTAGCCGCCATTGTTGGAGGTCACCGCAGCCACACGCCTCGGCATTGATTCAAAGAGAGTTTGGATGAGTTCTTGGGGTACAGCATAAAGCAGCTTCCACACGTTGCCAAAGTTGATCTGCTGTGGCAGCTGGGGATGGAATCTGGGTCTATCGTAGAGCAACCATGGACCACATGTTTTCTATCGGCGAAAGATCCGGAGAGCGAGGCGGCCAGGGAAGCATTTCAATCTGGCGATTGACGAAGAACCGTTGGACAATGCGTGCCACGTGTGGTCGTGCTTTATCCTGTTGAAATATGGCTGTGGGCAAGCCCTGAAGGTAAGGATGGACAACTGGCTCCAACACCTCGGAGATGGAGCTCTGGCTGTTTAAAGTACCGGCAATGCGTACTAGAGATGTGCGAGAGTGATATCCAATACCGCCCCATACCATAATACCCGGTGAAGGACCAGTGTGGCGGTACATAACGCAGCTGTTCAGCATCCTCTCTTCACGGTGTCTCGAGACTCGAATGCGACCATCGTGGTGTTGCAGACAGAAGCATGACTCGTCAGTAAAGACAATTTCATTCTATTCTGCAGTCCACATCCTTCTGTCATCGCACCATTGGCGACGGATACGTTTGTGTTTCTGCGTCAAGGGTAAACAAAGTAATGGACGTCTTGCGGGCAGACCACTCTGCTGTAAACGGCGTCGAATGGTACGCGCAGACACTGGATGATGCGTTACAGACTGCATGTGCTGTGCTATGGTTCGTGATGTGTCTGAGCGATCCGTCACTGCCATGCGCACAATTTGCCTGTCATCACGTGAAGTGGTGCGCTGAGGTGGATGCGATCGAACACACCGGTCCGTCCTACCCTCCTGCATGCAACGATCACATATCCGCATTACAGTTGTTTTGTTTCGTCCAACACGACTACCGATTTCCCTGAAAGATAATCCACAATCTCGGTAGGCCACTATCCTTCTTCTGTCGAACTCGGATACTTGATGAAAAGATGATTGCTGTTTTCGCCGACGCATAATTGATCGTTTTTTTTTTAAAAAACCACAGGAAAAACACAATTGCCAAACTTTAAATCGTCGAAATCTCCAAGCCTTAAATAGCGCTTTGAAGTGGCGCCACAGACGCGCGTGATGTGCGTCTGCGCTGAAATTCTAATCATTTGCATATCTCACCTCCGCTAATGCATGTTGTAAATTTCATGTTATTTGCATGTTTCCTTCAGGGTGTTGCATTTACAGTGGCCAGCAGTGTATTTATACATTCAGTTCAAAGCTCTAGTGACATCATAATGAAACACTTTATATTTTTTTCCAACATGATTGTCATTATCATACATGTTCATATGTTATAAAACATTATTTCATTCCTTTGTCACAAATTTTAGAAAATAATATTAGAAAGTTTTATCTTCTACTTGAAATAAATATTCCCTACAGTATTAGAAATATTTGTAAATTACTTAACAATGCTGGAAGTAACAAATTTTAAGTACATCTCTCTCCATCGGATTATATAAAAGAACTTAAGACTTGCAAATAGAATTCTATAAAAGGAGACATAAATTGTTGGGAATAAATCACTTGTAATAAATGTTTTTCAGTAGGTTGTTTTTATTTGATTTTCACTGCTGTTTGTTGCAGAACAGCTGTAAGAGATTTTATTTTTCAAATAGGAGCTATTGTATTTCTACTTTCATTTATATACATGCTTGACAATGACAAAAAAAGTATTTTGTAATATACGGATAGTCACTAATTATAAATGACATTTGTAAAAGATATTTAAGGTAATATTTTAAGAATAAACAATGCAAAATGTTTTTACAAGAAAATAGAGGAGCATTTTCTTTCCTGTTGTTGTTCTTGCTTATGCCACTTGACCGACAGTAATATCAGATCAAAAGGCTATGGCCGGTGAAGGTGCGGCTCCTGTTTTGAATTAGCAAAACAAGAGCCGGAGTCTGACTTGGCTAAATGACCGTTCCCGTAATTTTGAACCGAGTCAAGTGACGAGACCGGAACACTTCACTTCGCACCTAAAGAGGTAAATTTGAGAACTTGGAGGACATTGTAGCCACTAGTTTCTTTCCTTGATCATATATATATATATATATATATATATAT
>OU015490.1:208744102-208834102 GCA_907164885.2 Dolomedes plantarius | reverse complement strand
ATTGCAACACCAAGAAAGACAAGAGATATCACAACAAAATTTATTTTGTAGATAACATGTTGACGAAGTATCAAATGATTAAATTTATAGACTTCTGTGAAGTGTGGTTCCTGCCAAAATCAGTAGCCAGAGTAGACGCCATTGTTGAAGATCACTGCTGCCACACGCCTCGGCATTGATTCAAAGAGACTTTGGATGAGTTCTTGGGGTACAGCAGACCAAGCAGCTTCCACACGTTGCCAAAGTTGATCTGCTGTGGCAGCTGGGGATGGAATCTGGGTCAATCGTAGAGCAACCATGGACCACATGTTTTCTATCGGCGAAAGATCCGGAGAGCGATGCGGCCAGGGAAGCAATTCAATCTGGTAATTGACGAAGAACCGTTGGACAATGCGTGCCACGTGTGGTTGCGCATTATTCTGCTGAAATATGGCTGTGGGCAAGCCCTGAAGGTAGGAAAGGACAACTGGCTCCAACACCTCGGAGATGTAGCGCTGGCTGTTTAAAGTACCGGCAATGCGTACTAGAGGTGTGCGAGAGTGATATCCAATACCGCCCCATACCATAATACCCGGTGCAGGACCAGTGCGGCGGTGCATAACGCAGCTGTTCAGCATCCTCTCTTCACTGTGTCTCCAGACTCGAATGCGACCATCGCGGTGTTGCAGACAGAAGCGTGACTCGTCAGTAAAGACAATTTCATTCCATTCTGCCGTCCACATCCTTCTGTCATCGCACCATTGGCGGCGGAGACGTCTGTGGTTCTGCGTCAAGGGTAGACAAAGCAATGGACGTCTTGCGGACAGACCACTTTGCTGTAAACGGCGTCGAATGGTACGCGCAGACACTGGATGATGCGTTACAGACTGCATGTGCTGTGCTATGGTTCGTGATGTGACTGAGCTATCCGTCACTGCCATGCGCATAATTTGACTGTCACCACGTGAAGTGGTGCGCTGAGGTGGATGCGATCGAACACTCCGGTCCGTCGTACCCTCCTGCATTCAACGATCCCATATCCGCATTACAGTTGTTTGGTTTCGTCCAACACGACTACCGATTTCCCTGAAAGATAATCCACAATCTCGGTAGGCCACTATCCTTCCTCTGTCGGAGTCGGATACTTGATCAAAAGATGATCGCTGTTTTCGACGAGGCATAATTGATGATTTTTTTGAAAAAACCACAAGAAAAACACAATTGCCGAACTTTAAATTGTCGAAATCTCCAATCCTTAAATAGCGCTTTGAAGTGGCGGCACAGGCGCGCGTGATGTGCGTCTGCGCTGAAATTCTAATCATTTGCATATCTGACCTCCGCTAATGGGTGTTGTAAATTTCATGTTATTTGCATGTTTCCTTCAGGGTGTTGCATTTACAGTGGCCAGCAGTGTATATATATATATATATATATATATATATATATATATATATATATATATATATATATATATATATATATATATATATATATATATATATATATATATATATATATATATATATATATATGTTTATATATATGCATACACTCTGTCACAAAAAAATATATGCACCCAGAAAAAGTCGAGCTACTATCTCAAAATTTGGCTGGAATGTAGTCTGGTAAGAGATATTTTGACGGCAATTTTGACGGCAATGAGACAAGGATAAGCGCGCTATGCGCATATGAGATGCGCAACTAGGAGAGTTTTTAACCATGATTGCTCGTGGCATAGGGTTATTCAAACAAATCTGTCCTCTTGGATGGACAGTATTGTGACTAGAGATGCCTCTGAGACGTAACCAGTGACAGTACGAACAATTGTCCGACTTTGAGTCTTATAGGACTCAGAGATGCAGGTTGGTCGAACAGGCGTCTCGGCCCCCATCTCGGTCTGAGCGATATGGTAGTTTCTCGGTGTGGACAACAAGGGTTCACGGAAGATATAGTCTACCGTCGAGGAGGGTCTTTTTAATTAATTAATTATTCATGTCAAAAGAAAAGATACCAATACATTCCGTATACTCAAGAACATCCCCTTTTCCTATAGCGTTAGCACATTGTAAGAATTATATTAGATTTCCGTTGTGTCCTTTTACGATTAAAAACAACTCTGGTTTGATATGGCAGATTAATTTATTGATTTAACACATATAATATTATACAATACACTCCTATTATATATTTCATAATTCATTTACATAGATCACTTACAAACTCATTACTCTAGTATGTTAACTTTCTATGACACTCAGCACATATATTTAACTCATTCATTTATTATAACATCATATTATATAAATATAACTAATGTTAACATGGCTCAATTTACTGACATTATAATAATTCCACTCATTTATATATCTTTATGGAATGGCGCCCTACCAGTTTACTTATTATTATAAATTATTTTTAATTGAGTAAAGCAGTGATTATGTACATAAATGTGAGGAAAGGGGAAGCACGGTATCTTCGTTGCTGATGCGAAATTGAAGGGGCGTTGGTCCTTCTTTGGCGATGGCATAATATTGAGGCACAAAGATTTTTTATAGAAACTCACTAATTCGGTGTCGAACAACTACTTTTCGGCTGACAGGTCATACAGGATCGGGAACCTCTCTTGCATGTGGCGTCATCATCCCTTCATGGCGGAACTCCGTTGCATCATGCTTTCTTAAAAAATTGCCGATTTTTGACATCAATGGCAGTACGATACTATTAGGCTATACTGCTGCCTATCATCTATCAGCACACTCCTCCTCATATATGACTCTACATCTATAGGTTTCGACGTGTTTTACTGAGCAATCTCTTCGTCTATCAGCCAAAAAAATTGTTGCTATTTCTTTTCGTTCTTTTGTTTCATCTCCATATCTTTCTCATTCTAATTCTCGGGCATACCTCCAATGCTTTCCTATTGGCTATATTGTCTCTCCCTTTTACCATATGATTGGCGGTATATCCTTAATATTTACTAGTTGCGGTATATCCTTAATATTTACTTCGTCCATTGGGCTTCGTGGCTTATCTCTCGTCGTGACCCCACTCTCATCGTTCCATGGATCTGGACCCTTTTACAACCTGGCCCGGGGCTAAAGAATTTTGCGTGTGGGCTCTACTTTTATTACGGCCATAACTTTGTTCCTCTTTTTTACCTTTTCTCCTTGCTATATACTTAAACCGTCCTCTTGCATATTTATTTCATGTCCATATGTAAGTGTCTATCCCTTCTTTATATCCTTCTGTTATCTTTATAGCCCTCTTTACAATTGGCGCTTCTTAACCTTCCCACGATTTACACTCGTTTCCTCCAATTAGTTTATTCTTGCTCTTCCTTCTTCCAATTTGAAATCCCGCGGACACAATGTCATTGTTCTTTACGACACACAAAATCCAGCGTTTTCCGTTTATAAGACAACTGATGACTTGGGACAACAAATGGCTCCTTGTTTTGCTTTCCGATGAAAAAAAATAGAACTTACACTGTCCTGATGGCTGGAAGTATTATTGGCATGATTTGAGAAAAGAAATGAAAATTTCTGAAAACTCCAATTAGATAGCGGATCTATTATGACAGGGGGCTGCCTTTGGTTTAACGGCGTGGGGTCAATTGCATTTCTTTCAGGAAAATTTAATTCAAAGGCATATCTAAAAACTCTTTCTGGCCATGTTTCACCTGTTGCAACATTTCTGGCAGGGGAAAACAGAATTTCTCAGCAAGATAATGTGCCTATCCACAGAACCCGTAGAACAAAACAGAAGAAAAATCCCAGTTGAAAAATATTGAAGTTTTGAGATAGCTAACCATAAGTCCTGATCTAAACCCTATAGAGAAATTGTGGGAAGGTCTAACAAGAGCAGTTTACAAAAATGGAAGTAATTTTTCCTCAGCTTCAGAGACAGATCTACGATTGAAGATGAATGGTACAAAACCAGTCCCGAACTGTTCCAGAAGCTTAATAATATTCATGAAAGATAGAATCTTTTGGTCATTAAAATCAATGGTGCTGTGACCAAAACACGTTACGTATTTGTTTCTTCGTTACTGCAAGGTTTTTATTTTGTTGTCCATACAGTTTTTAGACAGGTGAGAATAGTGATTTTTGTATAAATATTTTATTTTCGTAATGACATAAAGATAAATTTCATTGAGTTTTTTACTAATGCTATTGAAGCTGTAGTCATTTCAATGTGAAGTACGGCATAAAAGATTATCATTTTTAAATGCTACTGCATATGTGATGCAATGTAATAAAATTTCGTAATGTTCTGTAACATTGCGTAATATTTTGTAAAATTATCTTATAGATATAACTGAAGTTTGTGTGTTTAGAAACTTGCCTAACCAAACTGGTGTAAATCATAGTTTTAGTTTATAACGTCAAGAAACTAAGTCTGCGCTATATAATACATTATTTTCTATAGACCCCATGATTAATTATAACGATATTTGACTAAAATCTAGAGAATGTGTGCAATATGTCATTAACTTTAATGGTTATTTTAATATTTTGACTGTTTTAGAGAGAGTTAAGTAATGTTTACATTATTAAAATGTGTGTGCTACATAGCACAATCAATTAGTTACACGAGTGAACTTTGGATAATCTTGGATATTTAAAATCGCAACGCAGCTTGAGTCATATATCAAACCGCAAGTGCTGAAATCTTATGCAGCGACACGGGATGAAAATTAAAAAAAGCAAAATCATATATATATAAACACTGGTTATCAAAAATTCAGGAAAAGTCACAAAAATAGCGATTACTCAAAAAGTTACGCGCAGAATTAAATGACACTTACACACATTATACAACACATAGGTAGGTATAAAATAGCATAAAAGGATATCGTAAGACAATTATGGTGTTATAGAAACTTGTATAAGTATACCATGAACAAATCGGATGTATCAGTTTGGTATAGGAAAAGTTCCTTTAATATGGCGTATGATCCCTTTGAGAAGCAATACAGCATCTACAGCGATGTGTGATGCTGTCAGTTATGCGGTCTATGAGTTCGGTACGAAGTGAGAGCCATTGATTTTGCAAAGCAGTTAAAAGCATGGCTAGGGCCCTAAGAGGAGTATTGATAGCAGCTATACGTCGACCTTAAGCGTCCCAAACATGCTCGATAGGATTCAGGTCCGGTGATCGAGCTGGCCACTCCATGCGCTGAATTGTTTCCTGCTCAAGTTAAGCATCCCCGATACGAGATCTCTGCGGTCTCGCGTTATAGTCCTGTAGCACGAAAGCATCACCTATTGCCCCGGCATAAAGGCGCACATAAGCATCAAGGATATCATCTTTATATGTGTGAGCATTCACATTTCCACTGGGAAAGACATGGCGGTCTGTGCGTCCACCCAAAGAGCTACCACCCCAAACACAGACACTGCCTTATCCGTATGCATATCTTTCACGGATGTGTGATGGAAGTAAACGAGTTCCAGGTTCTCTCCAAATCAAAATACGCCTACTAACGCTTTGGAGGCTAAACCTGGACTCATCCGTAAAGAGAACAGCTCTCCATTGATCACGCGTCCAGTGGACACGTTGGTGTGGTCAATGCAAGCGTTCCCGCCTATGGCGTGGCGTGAGCGGGGCACAAATGGCTGGTCGCCCCGCATAAAGATCACCTTCGTCAAGCCTTCTATGCACTGTCGACGTTGATACCAAACCGCTTAGCTTGCAGCGAGGGAGTATGTGTTCAGACGGATCTTGCAGACAGAGTTGCGGTACTATTCCTTCGTGTCCATAATGACAAATATCGGTCATCGGCATTCGTCGTAGTATATGGCCGTCCTTGGCTGAACCTCCTGGATGCCGAATCCGTGGTTGGAAATTGTTGCCAAATTCTATGAACCACAGACGGTCTCACATTTAGCCATCTGTCCACTTCTGTCTGAATTTGTCCTACCTCTACTCTCCCAATAGCTCGCCATCGCAGTTCTTTGGTCAAATTATGTCTGGATGTCATTGTTACAATTTGGCTATGCCAGATGTCTGATCTCAGCCTCGAAGCGACAATTGTGGCCTTGCTCTGAGACATGCACTTTTATGCTCCTCGCAAATGACGTATTCCGACTGCAGCGCCACCTTTTTGCATAATGTATTATTGCTCAGCACCTTTTAATTAATTACATATTCCAATTTTCAACAGATTGGACTAGTTTTGAACGTGCTATCTTCTTTTTGTGATTTTTCCTTAATTTTTGATAACTAGCGTATATTAATAAAGGCTTTAAAAATAAATCTGACGTGGTTAGTTAAACAAATCTCCAGATTTTGATGAAAATGTATGGGAAGGTATAAAATTTTAGTAAACCCAATTTTAAAGACATATCAAAGTTGAATAATTTTTTGCAGAAAATTTTAAATAATCTAATTGTATTATATATATATATATATATATATATATATATATATATATATATATAAATATATGTTACCGTTAAAGTATGAAATCCGTTATTTTATAGAATACCTAGTTATTCCATGAAATAACTGATCGTGTCCGTTAAAGTGTAAAACTCTCTTGTATTTCATGGTTTAACTAGTTACTTCATAGAATAACGATCTGCAGCCCGTTAAAGTGTAAAATAATGCATATCATATATCTCGCACGACAAATACATTTACCTTCCACCCCTACTGCATTTATGAACTATTCCAGGCCATAGGGAGAGAACTTGTTTAGCGTGTTGGCACCAGTTCATTCCGGTTAATTGATTGCTTGCACGTACAGTACCGGCTGCTGTTCGTCAAATACTATTTCCACGTATCAGGTATTCAGATACATTTATTTTTTTAAGTTTTATAATTTAGTCATTTGTTATTCCGTTAATTTAGTTTGCTTACGTTAAAGTGCAATTATTTTTAAGACCTTAAATTGCCTTGAACAATGAATTCTTTAAGTGATAACGAAAAAAAAGCTGCAATGAAAGAAAAGTTTGAATCTTTACTAAATAAGCGTGATGTGAAAGAGAACAGTTCTTTGCTCACCCGTGAAAAATTATTAAGTTTTGATAGCTGATGTACAGAAATCTAAAACATCAGATAAGAAAGTGCCACGTGATTATTGGTTACTTCAACATTACGATGTCCTTGAAGTTCAAGGAGTAGAAAAATTAATAGTCCCAGTAACAAATGCAACACCAGATGTAATGTTTTATTGCTCAAGTGATTCTTTGTTTAACATTTTGTACGAAACTCATTTATCTATTGGGCACGGTGGTAGAGACCGAATGATAAAAGAACTTAATCGTCGTTACAAAAATATTACGCAAAATGATATTAAGATTTTCCTGAATTTTTGTGAATCTTGTCAACAAAAACGCAAAGCGGGCAGAAAAAGGTGTTGTTATTAAGCCCATGATTTTTTCACATATGAATTCAAGATGTCAGGTTGACCTCATAGATTTTCAATCACAACCTGATGGAAACTATAAATTTATTTTAGTTTATCAAGATCACCTTACAAAGTTCGTGGTTTTAAGACCTCTTCAAACAAAGAGAGCAGAAGAAGTTGCAGGACAGTTGCTTGATATATTCCTGTTGTTTGGAGCCCCATGTATATTGCAGTCGGACAATGGAAGAGAATTTTGTAACAAACTCATTGATGACTTAAAAGTAACTTGGCCAGAGCTTAAGATCGTGCATGACAAACCAAGACATAGCCAAAGCCAAGGCAGTGTTGAAGAGCCAATCAGGACATAGAAAATATGTTGACGACTTGGATGCAAGACAACCACTCAACTTCGTGGAGTAACGGGTTAAAATTTATCCAGTTTATGAAGAACAGAGCGTTCCATTCAGGTATTAAAAGGTCCCCCTAAGAGGCTATGTTTGGTTGCGCAGCTAGAGTTGGACTGTCAACAACTGCCATTCCGAAGGAAGCACTTAATTCGTTGGTCGACGAAGATCAATTACAAAATACTTTGACTGCAATGAATGTTTCTTCTCAACCTGATAATGAAAAAGTAGTTGAACAAACAGTATTAAATAATCCCATTACGAAAGTATGTGTTGTCTGTTTAAAAGAATGCAGTGAAGATATAGTTTGCTTCAAATGTATGGAGCCTGTCCATATATCATGTTTGGAAGATTATGTTTCAGAGGATGAAGTTGAGCAGCAAATCTTCAAATTGTGTTTTAATGAACTTAATGTTCAAAGAGAAAGAGAAAAGTCTAAAAAATGTTTAGAAATTCAAGCGAAAAAGATGAAATTAATGTCGGATAAATCTCTTTCTGAAGCATCTGTGGGGTTTACTGTCCGTATCCCAGTGCCTGAAGTTGACAGAGGAAAAGGTGATGCCAAATCTATTTTAGCTATCATCATAAAAATAACCGAAGAAGGATTTTTCCAATTGGGCACAAGAAACGGCCGCATAAAACAATTATATTCCCGATTCCAGTTCAGTGTCTGCGAACAAAAATTAATTAAAATCGAAGAAGTACCGGATGTAGAAATATCGCTCCGGTCGGTTGCTACAGCTCAAAGTTTAGGTACTGGTCAGGGATTTAAAAAATGTTCGTGTAAAATCCAGTGTGTCAACAAAAAATGTTTTAGTTTTAGAAATAATGTTCTTTGTAATTCCAAGTGTCATTTTAGTAATCCTTGTTGTAACAAATGATTTTATGGTACGATTCCATAAATACCATTTATACGCTGCATAATTTAGATAAATTGCTTCTTTTTCATTTTAATTGTCTATCATTAGTTTAATTTCATTTTAGATAAATTGTTTATTTTACACTTTAACTGTCTCTCATTAGTTAATTTATAGAATACCTAGTTATTTCATAGAATAACTAGTTAAAGTGCCAAATTAATAACATATTACACACTTTAACGGACACGATCAGTTATTTTATAGAATAACTAGGTATTCTATGAAATAACTGCATTATATACTTTAACGGTAACATTTTCGCTTAGAGAAAAGAATAATTTAACTATTTCAAATATAATCGTATTTTTGTCATTGTGAACTTTGTTAGATAGTTAGGCTGAGAAAAATTTGCCGAAAATTTTCATTCATTATATTCATTAGCGTAATTAATACAACGGAAGAAATGTTTCCTCGAAATTTGTCTGCAATTAAAAATAATGGAAGCTTCGTTCGAGGACTAGCATCATTTTTAAAAACTTGCAGTGTATTAGTGAAAGATATATTATAAGAGAAGTTGATATTTTGAGGTTTCTCTAAAGACAGAAATATTTAGACATTTTCACATTAGCACGAGATATAAAGTTTCTGTACAATAATATGGCAATAATGAATTTTTTCTAGCGATGAATGTGGGTAAGCAAACATAATGACAATTGTATGGACCAAAAAAATTAAAAATAAGGGTTTTCTGATGCTCTATTGAATCTTTTATAAAGAATGTAGGTGAAAGAGTGACTAAAATTGACTAAATTATTATCTTATGTAAAGAAAATGTGACTACATTTTGCAATTTTAAACTAAACGTAAGATTACGTTCCTCAATAACGGTCCTGCGAAAGCAAAATTGCAGCGTTGTCACGAGTTATAATCTTGGCAGGGCGCTATACCCTGTTGCAGTAAAACACTTAAACAGAAAAGTACCAAAATGTGTAAAAAAAGAGGTAAGCAACGATAAGTAATCCTGCGTTAATATCTCGCGTTAGTTTCGTTAGAAGACACTACCTGAAATATTTTTTTAGACAATTTTTAATTTCCGCTTGAAATGTCTTATCAAAAATCCAGATCTGTGAAAGGATATATATATATATATATATATTTGATAGTTGAAAAATGAGAAACAATTGGGGGATGATGTGACATAATAATACAGTAAACCCAGATATCAATAAGGTAAAATAGAAAAGTACTAAAACAGAAAGGAAATGGTGGTGTTACAGTTGATGACTGGAGGGAGTTGTGACCCCCCATTCCCGGTTAAACATGTGTTTCTATCCGGATAACACTCCCGGTGGTAGGCTACAACACCAAAAGCTTATAGATAAAAAAAAGAGTGAACGGTCATAAACGGATTTTGATTATGCTCTTGCGTGTGGCATCGCCAGAAGTGTCGATTTGGGAATTTTCCTGTAACGTTAGCCATAATTTTCACCAATATTTTCATATAGGCTGAAAGCAACAAAATTATATGAAGCCCTAATAGAATTTATGCACTTAGGCACTCGAGATTTAAACACGTATAATAATTCTGAGGAAAACAGAGAAACATAATACAACATACTCTTTTGGCAATATTGCTAAGCGATGAAATGTTATTTCTATGCTTTTATTTCGATTAAAAAATCATATGTATTCAGAAAAATACCTAGTTAACTACCTGGCTAATTTACTTTGCTATATTATCTGTATATTGGCGATATAAACAAAAAATGAACTGTAATGAGCTTCAGAGAAAAATGACAGTTTACAATTTCTTTCTTATTTTCTTCTGTTTCTTTTAATGCAGATTTATATTGATGGTGTTACAGTAAAAATATAATCTGATTTGGCAGTATAGCATTTATTCATTTCAGTAAATCTGGGCAAAGTTTGTGGAAAAAAAATCTTGGTTCCGAAATATTTTTAATCCCGTATATGTTGTATTAGGACAGTGTTAGTGGATTGGGATTCTTTTCTTCACTGTTCCACTCTTTAAAATGATTTTGGTGCCTTTAATTTTACAATCAAGCAAACTTACAAGACTTCGTTTCAGGAAAAGGCAAAATTACATATTTTATTTACATATCTATTATTCTCCTGCTATTGACTGCACCATATATACATATAATATATATATATATATATATATATATATATATATATATATATATATATATATATATATATATATATATATATATATATATATATATATATATAAACATATGTTACCGTGAATGACCGAAATTAGAGAATGTCGACATTCTCTGGTGAATGTCAACACATACCAAATACGTCTGTGAAAGACCGAATATTTGGTCTTTCTGTGATTGACCGAATATTCTTATACATTCGAACCATCACCGGTGTATGTAGACAAGCACAGATATTCTTTGGTGGAGGTCGAGACGAGAAGCCGAGAAGACAGACAGTGTATTTAAATTTATGTATACAAAGTCAAACCACACATAGTGCACATAAAAAGGGTATTGTTTGGAAACCAATGGTAAGTTCGGAGTTAAACTCAAGATGTCAAGGCCATCTCATAGACCTGCAGTCACACAGGGATGGCGAATATAAATTAATAATGGTGTATCAAGATTATTTAAAGAAATTTGTCCAACAACGACCTTTCAAAACTAAGACAGCTGAAGAAGTAGCGTATAACATTTTTCTTATAATCTTAATATTTCGTGCTCCAGTTATATTGCATTCAGATAATGTCAGGTAATTCAATAATCAACTCATATACGAACTATGCGCTATGTGGAAGGATGTTAAGATAGTTCATGGAATGCCTAGTCATAGTCAAATACAAGGCTCGGTTGAAATGGCCAATTAGGATATACAGGATATGTTAAATGCATGGATGACTGATAACGATACAAATAAATGGTGAGATGGTTTGGATTCGTTCAATTTACCAAAAACACTACATACCACGGAAGAATAGGCCAAAGTATTTATGAACCCCTGTTTGGCGTTAAAATATAAAGAGAAATATCGTCATCTTTGCCTGGTGAACAAATTTCAAATTTTGAAACCGAAGAACAGCTGGAAGAAATTGTTAATAAATTTGAAGAAACTTTGACCAGTGGCCATACCAAAAACCATATTCCAAAGGAAAATATTGAAGAGGAACTGCAACGTACCACGTCTTCATATCAAGTCCTCACTGGACAACACGAGGTTATTTCTATAAAAAGAGCGGCCACGAAAGAGAATCTTCTACTGCAAGCAACGAAACTGTTACGAATCTAAAAATGGTCAAATTGGTGATACCGTTTGCGCTATGATATATAGCTTGAATATAAGTCCCTGATGTGGACCGTGGTCACACAGTTGCCCGAAATATATATATATATATATATATATATATATATATATATATATATATATATATATATATATATATATATATATATATATATATATATATATATATATATACAGTGATACTTCGACTTACGAGTTAATTCGTTCCATGACGGAACTCGTAACTCGAAATACTCGTATCTCGAATCAATTTTCCCCATTGAAATGAATGGAAATGTCATTAATTCGGTCTGGGCTCCCGCAAACACAGCAATTTTTGGTTACATGTTTTTAAATAAGAAAAATTTTCTTATAAATGATGAACGTTGTATAAAAATGCAGTACAATAGAATTTACAGCAATAAACCTGTTATATGAAGTGTAATATACAACATTTACCTTGGAAATCAGACTTGAAGATGCTGGCGAAAGAGGTAGAGAAAAGCTGAACTGAAAAATTAAATCTTATTCGTTGATTTTTGATCTTTTCGCCGCATTTTCCACGCTTTCGCTTTTATTACGAGCTAACCTCTTACACCGCGAATACACTTTCGCGAAAGAGGAGCGAATTATAGGGGGAAACAGTGATTTATGGGTACCCTTGCTGTGTTATACAATTTTAAACCAGTCTCGTTTTGAATAATGGATGGGGATACTGTTTCTCATGATATTTGTAGCGTAGCATTTCAAGAGCCAAAATTTTGGGAAGCTGATGCAGAAATTTGGTTTGCAGAAGTTGAAGTCTAATTCGCCTTTTCATTTATGAGAGTTCTGTTAACATCATCGCGGCTTCTGATACACATATGGAAAGTTCCCTATTTCAAACACTTAAAAAAGAAATTGCCGATTTAAAACTTAAGGTAGAGGAAATGTCTCGTAAACCAGTGGTTCACAATTTTCGCAAAAGATATCATGGTTTTCAAAATGACAGTGCTACAGCTAAGTCACCTTCTAAAATTAAAAAGTATTGCTGGTATCATTGCAAATTTAAAAATGATGCTCGTAAGTGTGTACGGAAAACTGTTAAGCACGTCTGCTGTGTCGGCCATAGACGATGTTTGTGCTGGTAGCCGACTCTTTATATACGAGCGTTTTACTCGCACAAAATGTTTAGTTGGTTCCGGCGCTTCTATTAGCTGTTTTCCAAAAAAGCTTACTTTTCGGAAGGCTCCCGCTGAACTTAATTTGTATGCTACCAATGGTACTGTGATAAAGACATATGACGTAATACGATGAGAACTCGATTTCGGACTTAGGCGAAATTTTACGTGGAATCTTATAGTGGCTGATTTTAATAAACCTATCTTGAGTGCCTATTTTTTAGAACATTTTCCTATATGTATAGATATGAAGAATATACATATTCAAGAGAGTGAGATGTCACTTTCAATTATACGTTCTATATATATGGTTCTCAGATTTATGTCTTAATCCACTAGATGGCCATGTGATGGGATTATAGCCAAATTTCCACAACTTTTTAATCCTAATACTGAAAATCAAACCATAATAAAAATCAGGTTATTAACTCACTGTATTGAATCCGTATCAGTTAGCTACGGATCAGGTTATTGATCCTGATGTAAAAGAATATTTAGAAAATAAAAATTCTGTAGGTCTAGACCTAAAGCTTATGACATTTCCCTCTTACAAAAACAAAATTGATTGTGATGATTCTAATGATATTATTTGGACATTTATTCCAGTTAACCCGGCAGGATGCGCGCCTCCTAGATGAACAGAATGACGCGCGGGGGTTATACAATGACCCCAAACTTATAAGTGATTTAAATATTTTATTTTTATCAGAACCAGATATGGCTTTTCATTTTTTTAGCCATTTAGATTATATTGCCAATTAATCAAAGTCTTATTCAATTGTTTTCAGTTACGAAATAGTAAAATAATTTCATTTCCTTCTTTTTACAGTTAGCAGTCAAATCTGTTAAAAAAACTATAAAAATAATTCAAAGAGATAACAATAGTGCTACACTATTAACATAATATTTAATTAAATTTAAAAGAAATATGAAGTTATATAACAATAATATCGAATCATTCTTTTTCTGTTTGCATACATGCGTTGCATACACAAAATAGGTGTCCCTTGCAAACAAAAGTGTTACACATTTGGCATGTGCCAGTTGTTTTTATACCCGATTTCACTAACAAAACTTACACCTTCCTTTTGAAACTGTTTTTGTTTTCTGGTTCATCACCTGGAGGATAGTTTTTTTCTATTTCCGTTCGTAATCCATCAGATATACTTCCAATCGCTTCTTTCCGTAATCACTAATATGTAATCACAATATTGTGATGCCGTGTTCGAACATTCTGCCTGAATTTTTCTTTCTTCCACTTCCCACCATCTTTTGCTAAAATAAATTCAGAGTTATTTGCTTCTCCTCCACTTTCAGTGTCCCTATGTTCTTCTGATTCTGTATCGTATTCGCTAAAACTTTCGTGATCAGAAAGGCTATCTTCAAGAGTTTCAATTACATTGTCATAATCGCCCATATCCGAATTTTCATACTTTCACTTCATCAAGAAGTTTCCGTAAACGTTCCATTTCTTTTTCATAAGGAGTGGGCTTTTTTAGCAACAGGCAATAAACTGAACTAAAAGCGACAAGCGATACGTGTCGATAACAAGAAGGCACCGAGTCTGTGAGAGAAACGTTTAGACGCGCGGGGTCCTTGAATGACCCCAGAAACAGACACAATGTTTACTAAGGAATGAATAATGCCTGGAATTCCTTCTAATCAGTTACAAAAGGAAGAAGGTCGTGTTATACTCACTAACAACTGATAAGAAAGGAATGTTAGGTTCTAGATTTCTTGAAATTGGTATTCTTGGTAGACGTGGGGTCATAAAATGGCACCCGCGAGTCTTACCGGATAAATTGGAGGAGACAGATTTTTGACTCTATGCACAATCTTTCCCATCCTGGAAATAAAGCCCCGCTGCGATTTTACCGCAGCGATTTGTCTGGAACTGTATGAAAACGGACAAGAGCTTATCATCCTGAAGAGAATCGTATTGTTGAAAAATTTCATCGAGTATTGAAGGGGCGATTATGGCGGTTGACTGGATTCACTGGACCGATACTATCCCCCTCCTGCTTCTTTACATACGTTCAGCGGTTCGCGAGGATCTGAAAGCTTCCCCCACGAAATTAGTTTACGGAAGCACGCTTAGATTGCCCGGTGAATTGTTCGAAGGACATCACCTTAAAAGCATTTCTCCTAACCTAATTGAAAAATTTCAAAGGTGTATCAGTAAGATTCGAGAGATTCCTACACAAAGTCATTCCAAACCTAATCTATGAGTCTCAAAGGATTTGAGCAAATGTGGTTATATTTTTTTGAGGACTGACAACGTGAGGAGGCCATAAGTCCCTCGTTATCCAGGGCCTTTTCCTGTTGTTTCGAGAACGGAAAAACTGTTTAAAATTGTTGTTAATGGTAAACATCAAACAGTTTCGATTGATAGAGTCAAGCCAGCTTTAATTTTTCAGCCTGAGGTCACTGGTGACATCCCACATATTTCCAATAAAGAATTAGTGATTACCAAATCCGTCAGAGTTTCAAAACCCGTGAGAAAAATTTAAAGTCTAAAAAATAATCTTTTCTTATTTTTACCCTTTTTCTGCACGGGGAGTGGTGAGGTGTCGCCGTGTTCTCGGGCAAAAATATTTTCACTGAATCGCATATTTGCGATTTTATGCAAATTTTCTGTACTCTAATTTTCGCTGTAAAAGCAACGTAATAAGCATTTCTGCGCATGCCTTATTTTGCCAGAAGGTGAACACCAATTTATAAAGCCAGTTTGTTTTTAGCTCGTTACACACGCTCTCTTTTCCTGCAGGAATCAGGAATAATTTAAATTATCCTTTCCAAGTTGTGAAAGTTGTACTATGTTTTTATGTATTTAGTTATAGTTTTATTTTGACGATTAAACTTATTTAAGTTTAAGCTTGTATTTATTTCTGAACACGCTACGGCATGATAGTCGTATGTTACAATTGACTATCGTGTCCCCCAGATATTATTCCCTACCTCCGGGGGCTATACAACTCACAATACCTTCCATCGACGTTGACAGATTTGTTTGAATAACCCTATGGCATCAGCAATCATGATTTTATACTCTCCCAGCTGCGTATATCACATGCGCATGGCGCTCCTACCCTTGTCTCATTTGCGTCGAAATTTTAATCATTTCCATTTCTCTTACCAGACTACTTTCCTGCCAAGTTTCGTGATAGTAGCTCTATTCTTTCTGGGTGCATATATTTTTTGCATATATGATTGCATAAGAGATAATTTTGATTGCTTCAATTCTGTTTTTATCTATTTGGTATAATATTAAGAATTTTTTACCAACCTTAGGCATATATAATGGGACAAAATTCCAAGCTTATTTTCCATATTCATAAAAAAACAGTACCCTGCCAAATAAATCAAAAACGTCAGTTTCTTAAGTGAGCAGTTGAAACTGCAATTTTTATAATAATTTCATAACGTATTTACTTGATTTATCTATTTATAGCATATAATATATTTTAAATATAATGTAACAAACAACAGGATACATCAAAATTGCTAACGTAGCTTCAAAGCGAAATCAATAACTGTAAAATAATGAAATATTACGAGAACGTACAAAGAGGTATCCGAATTAATTAAATTTCTCAATCTGCATAATAATGGAAGTTGCTGAGAATCTCATACATAACTTCTAATTTGTTGGAGTTATCCATCTTTGGCTCTCGAAGGGAACAATAGCTTCTTAATTAAGCTTGCAGATATGTAAAATTCCCCTTCAACAATAATCTGTTACCGATAAATAACGTTTACGACAGTAAGAAGGTGGTAATTGTTCATGATGTTCTGAAAGACAAATAAATGAGATAATGCAGTACTTAATTCATATGACTCCCCAACAGAACAAAACAACGAGCAGTCCATGGTAATGATTTAAATTTTTAGCATCATTTAACCAAGAGCGCAGCTTAAAATTCGACATCAGTTATTGAATTTTTAAGTAAAACCTCTCGTCTATGTCATAGAAATTTAAAATCAGAATATGTGCACGATGACAAAGGATAATGGAAATTTCTCATTCTTGTATAATTTCGTTCTGCGAATGAAGCCTAATTTAAGAATTCATAATTAAATTTTTAGAAGACATTATTTTCGAGAGTATTTCAAACAGTCTGCTTGTTAAGACGAATATGACAAAATTATGGATCTACTATTATTCATACTAATCTAGTGTTTAGGGTATTCAAGGATACTTTGAAATTATTTTAATGCGTAGACACTGGTCGAGAGGCATTCGAACAATATAACGGGTAAAAGTGTTGAGTACTATTTATCTGCAGCACCAACAGGTTCTTCCTGGTTCAACCTCAATTTTTCCCAAGCACACTCAGGCTGGTTATTTAGGTGTTCGTACCCTACTCCGCCCCTCTAAATACATGGAGCGAATTTCCAGTTTGAGGATTTAACGTGCCGATATCTGGCATAGACACGTAAGCTTTATTAGCTCTTGTCGGGATTTGAACGGAGTACCCTCCGTTTGAAGACCAACGCGTTACCCCCAGGTTGTCTCAGACCCTATTTAGGAATATAAATTAATTCATATATGAAGGACTTATTTGAATAGTGGTCCAACTTCACTTTAAAAATATGGAGTTAGCCTCACTTTCATGACCATACAAGTAATTTCTATCTTATTTTTAAACTGGTACTCCGCCAGCTTATTTCTACAGCCAACAGAGGACATTTCAAATGAAACATCAGCAGTCATTTCTCAGCACTCATTAGACTTTAAGGCTTTGTATCTCAAAATGAACAAGAATGCAGTTGGGCCACTATTCAAATAAGGCCTTCGTATTTGTATAGCGGCCAAAGTTATATTATACATGGCGTCGCAAATTGCCAACTCGTGCATGTGTGTTCGAGTCACGCCATATGCACGCATGTTTCTGTACTGTACCTCATATTGAGTACTGTTATTTAACGCAGTGGGTTCTCCTATAGTAAAGGACGACGTATAGCGGAGAATTTAGGCAAAAATCGTTAGGATAAGTGATTAAATACACACACACATACACATATGAGTATACAAATCGATTAACGGTAGCGTGTACTTCTAGAATTTAAGCATAAATTAATTGAAAACATGTTGAGTTAGTGTGTAAGGAAGAAATCCGTTTAATTAATTTCCTCTCTAAGCTGAAGTACAGCCATTCAGTATTTTACGCCAAATACTTAATTTCTAAACATTAATACTTAATTTCAACATTTCGCAAACCAGACATTCCAGTTATAGTCTATACTAATCCTCTTAGTGCTTGAGGCGGATTTATACGTTACTCACTTTCAGCTTAGCCCTGGCTTAGTCCATCTCCTAATTTTGCGTTTAAAAGCGTATGGTCATTGGCTCATCGTTTTCTAACAAAACTAGAGGCTGGAATAATCCCCTGCAATAATGTGTGATCTCTGGAATACATTACAAATAATAAATAGTGTAAAAGCGGTTTACGTTAAATGTAGATAGGTTAAATAATATGTTTCGCGCTTAGTAAATTACAGTTAGTCGTGAAAATAAAGTATATAATAGAATGTTTATCAAGAAAAATGCTACATTGTTTGCTATTTTAGCGCCGAATTTCGAATAATTTATAAAAGTTATCATCCTCAGCCATCATTTTCTCCAGAATCTGCAGTATATCCACAATTATATTCAAATACTTTTTTATGATCGTGATTAACGGCATTAGAATACAACAAATTCGTCATCGTTTAACGATCTAGTATTCAGAGTTCTTAGTACAGTGGAGTCCCGATAATATCCGAAATGATTGGGACCAGGCCCTTTTCGGATTATCGAATATTTCGGATTAAGGGAAATCATTCTTAAAATAAAATAAAATTACATATTAGCGTGTGATTACATAAATACTACATTTTACGTAGGATTACATAAATATTACAAAATCCGTGTGATTACAAAGTTTATTTTATTAGGTCTGTCTAAACATAACGAAATCTCGGAATGAAATGGGTGATAAGATAGCGGAACGCTGCCTAGTACAGTACAGTAGAGTGTAAGTTATTCTAACAATTACGTCACAGTGCTCGGCAGTTGGAGAGGTGCGTCGTTACTGTTAGTGTCAGTTTAGCATTAGAATGAATACGTGTTGTTTTTTCTACTATGTCCTACTTTATTATAGTAATGTTGTCTAACTTTGAATTTTCTTGTAATTTTCAGAAAAATACTTTATATTACTTAGTATCACTGTAGTTTTATTGTAAACTTAGTTCTTTTTGACTTTTGGTTTCGGATTAAGCGGACTTTCGGATTACCGAAGATTGGATTATCGGGACTCTACTGTATAACCAACAGTGTAGCATTTTTTTTATGTACATTATGTCATGCATTTCGTTTTAAAAATAATCTGTAATTTACTAAGCGTGCGGAATATATATTTCATTTGTCTACTTATTGGGTGAATCGCTTTTGTACTATTTATTAGTTGTTTAATAAATGTATCCCTCTAAGGCCCAATAATTCATACTAATTCTTAACATTTTAACATATTTATCCTCTAATGGTACGGTAGTTTTAGATTAAATATAGGGTACGGTCGAATCTGATCCGACCCTATCTCTTTTTTGATGAGGTTTTTGGTAGAAATAAGTACACAATAAGCATATTTGTTGTATAATAACATTTACTGGTAATATTTTACATGAAATAAAACCCTTTTTGCAGAAAAAAATGAACAATGATTTGTAATTTTGCTAAATAAAAAAATGTGTTTGGCATTTACACAGAATGTCGTATATATTAGGTCGAATATATAATTTAGTCTACCTAGTGTTAGAAGTTAGTGAAACCAACTCTCCGAGCAAAAAATGTTAAAAGTAATGTATACTGACAAGACAAATCCTGGCCTTAAAAATAGAAATAAAAAAAATTTAAAAATCTAACTTAATTTTTTTTTAAAAATTACTATTGATCTTGAATAATGGTTTTCAACAAAGACACTCATATTTCCTTATTCCTATCTTAAGTAGGGGGTCTAGTAGATCTCTCTGGTAGGGTTCCGTGTCAACTCGACCCTCCTCGACTTGCAATGAGAGGGGAGAATACGGGAGAGGGAAAACACTCCCTTGGGTCGGATCCGACAAGCACCGTATTGTTAGAGGGTTAATTACAGAGCGAATACAGAATTCATATATCGCAGAGCACTCGAGCTCATGCACTTTCTTTCTTAAATGAAACCATCAAGGGACATATTTGAATAAACAATTTTTTTTTACACCCAGACTGGATAACGCGTCAAGCTGACGGTTGCAGTGTTTTCAGTAACAGAGTTTGCACATCAGGGGCATCTGGCACAGTTGTAAAATATTCCAGAGATCTTAGATTATTGCAAAGAATGATACCAGCCTCTAGGTTTGTAACAAAACGACGTGCGAAACACCTTTTCATACGCATTTAAACGCAAAATTAGCCGATGGACTAATCACAGTTTAAGATGAAAGTAGGTAATGTATAAATCGGTCTCAGTGTCTAAGAGGGTGTCTAAGATCTACTGGTCCTTTTAGACCAGTAGATCCTAACCATTTCAATAGTCAACACCCCCTTGAATCTGAAAACAAGCTCTCGAACGCCTTTGAAAAATGTGTTGCTGTTTTTACCATGTTTTTATTAACTTGTTTTCTTGTTTGTGTGTTTGTTTGCGTGTGTGTTTGTCCACTACAAATCTTACAATCGATTTTTAACTAACTTCCCGTCTAGCTAGACATTTGAAACTTTTAGAATAGCCCAGAACACGATAACAATGCATTTTTTCATTACTTTTAGCCATCTTTAAGCAGAATTAAATTAATTTTCAGTAATTTTCAGTTAATTTTGTTTTGTAGACTGGTGCAGCCATCTATATGCCGGAACGGGAACGAAAAGTTAAATGCAAAGAAACTTCCAATTAACTTCATTTTCCTTCAAGTTGATGGGATAATTAATCAAAAAAGTATTTATTAATACATAGAATTGTCAAGTTTATATGGTTCAACAGAAAATTTGAAAACATGGTATATAAAAAGTCCTTTTTATCTTGAAATTATTTATTTAGGAAAAGACCTTTATTGCGAGGTAATTATTTTATTTATTGCAGGAAAAAATAATGCATTTACAATACATACTACGTTATTACATATAAAATAATATCTACCTTTTTAATGGCTACGTTGTTGTTGTTTGTTAATAATTATCCTTTTAAAACGAGGCTCTTTTTTTTGAAAGAGCCACGCGTAAGTCATCAGATGCATATTGGCAATTTCTGGCTTTTGTTTTGATGTGCAAAAGTGATGAAAAACGCATTTTACAAAGGTAAGTGGTGGCAAATGGCAAAAGTGTCTCTAATGCTACTTTTGCCCGTTTTGGATAAAGTTATAACTGCGTACACTAGAACTGTTCTAAGTCCAGTTTTTACAATTCCATTTCAAAACGTGCCTTAGTTCGTATTGCGATAAGATCGTCTTTTAATAAAACGTTATCATTTATTGAATTTAGGTCAAACAAAAATGGATTCAGTATTCATCCATTAATTTTGCCTATATTTCTCGTGGAAAAGTGTCCGTCAAATGATTCACTCAATTGGTAATTTTCACAAAAAATTTAGAACCTTCTCTCTGACCCTCGGTTAAGAACCACTGCTATAGACTAAAATAAGAATTTCTGATTTCCTAAACGTTGATATTTTGAAATTGAGTATTCAATACAAAAGACTGGATGATTGTACTTCAGCTTACATATGAAATTAATGGAAACTATATTTTTTCTTTCTTACACGCTAACTATGTGGTGTTCCATTAATATCTGTCTAAATTCTAGAAGTTTGCAGGAGCGTTAAACGATTTATATACTTACGTAAGTGTGTTTTTAGTGCACACCTACACATTTATCCAAAGGACATTCGCCAGTACTGACATTGTTTGTTCTACTAAGGGAAACCCCTTTGGGTGAACAAACATTATTCCCTACCTGGATTAGTACAGAAACATACGTGTACATAGTGAAACTTTGGCACACATCCACGTAGTGGCAACTTGTTCTGCCAACTACTATAAAACGGACCGCTATGGTTATATATGAATTAATTTATATTCAAAATATTATAGTTGATATTATACTTGAAATCCTAAATATACTTGATATATTCGAATATTGCAATGCCACTTGAATTATACATTCAAAATATTATACTTGAAATCCTAAACACTGGACAAATTAGTACGAAGAGCATTCAAGTTCTAAGGAATCCTTTTTTTTTTCCCCTTGAAGAGCACATACACTAGGAAGTTGAAAATACAAGAAGACGTAATAGACTTCATATCTTCTCCTTAAACCTTCAGCGGACGCACCCGTGTACAAAGTGCAACATCTTCGTAATTTTGAATGGTTTGTTTTTCCATGTAAGTTTTGAATGTTCTAAGCAGTTTACACCCTGTCTAACGCAGGTATGATTTTCTGATCATTGTATTCCTTTCCGTTCATTTCTAGTCGTGATTTAACCAAGGTAAACCCGCTATTATACTGCATAACAATACGATAATATAAGGTGTTGTTGTAGTCGATCAAATGTGCAGCTATTAGACGGTATCCCGCATATCACGAAGATGGAGAATCTCATTTTTTTAGGTTTTTCGTTTGGTTTTGTTTTGTTTGGAGCACTACTGTCAACTTTTGCTACACAAGGGCTAATTAGACCGGGACTTACTCCTTAAAGCCGATTCCGAACAGATACAGACGTCCATGCCAAGCTTGGGATTCGAACCCACAGACTTTGTTTCCGAATGCCAAAGCCCTAGACATTCGGCCAACGTCCGGCTCCTAGGTTTTTGGACATAATAGTAATGAATTTGGAAGTTGTCCTTAGATCCAATAAACTGGGCAGTTCTGAAATAAGGCGATTGTATCTTCATTCTTTGGCCTTTAATTATATATATATATATATATATATATATATATATATATACATATATATATATATATATATATATATATATATATATATATATATACATATATATATATATATATATATATATATATATATATATATATATATATATATATATATATATATATATATATATATATATATATATATATATATATATATATCGATATTATTAACATTTTATAGCTTGTGATAAAACACAGAATTATTATTTTCAATCTCAAAAAAAGTGTATTACAAAAGCAATAATCAAGGTTCAAAGAGACGTTGGACTTTGTGCCACGAGCGCCTGCTGGTGTTCCAAAAATTAGCGCGCCAACTGAAGGGTTAATAAAATTTCTCCATGTTGATTCATCGTTAATTGGCGTATGACATATGTTTATCTCCAGGCAGAAACTTATCGAAATACTTCCTTTTTTCGTACTACCATTTTATACTATTATAACTAAAGGATTCAAATTCTAAGCTTGTAAAATTCGTAAGCAAATGAAATGCAGAGTGCTTTTGACTTCATTCAAATAATTAACAGATTATGAATGTGGTACTCGTCATAAAATTTTTATCTAAAATAAAAATTTCAGTGAGCCCAATACAAAAAGTGAATAAAATAAAAGAACCAAAAAGTTATGAGGCCGAAGAATCGGGCGGTAGTGAAAATATACATTAATTGCCTCACGGTGAGAAATATGTGAATTTCCTTTTCATTCTCAAAAGATTACTCTAATATCCTTCGCAGTATGTAAAGAGAGATGAATCTATCTTTAGGGAATAGAAGAAAATGCTAAAGTAGGCGGATTTTTATCGCCAGCTTAAGAATATTTTTGTAAAAAATCTATACAACAGAATTTTTATATTAAAATTAGCTTTTTGGGGAAGAACATACTGAATATTATATATGAATCTATATGAACAAGATTTAGTATTTACGTAACAGCTCTAGAAGGTGAATTGTGCTCAATCACTGGAGTTAAGCCATACCAGTTACTTAAAATTTCAGAACAGTTACGAGGTGGATTCAAGTTCTAAGTCCTCCTACTTTGTTTTATATCTCTGAAGCACTACTGAAGAATCTGAAACTACAAGCACGTCTCAACATAGTCCCCGTCGAACCACACATATTTTTTTTCAGCGTCGATCCCCCGACAGCATGGCCGCTGTGGGAACTTCTTTCGGGATGGGGGAAGAGGGGATCTTTTCATATATATATATATATATATATATATATATATATATATATATATATATATATATATATATATATATATATATATATATATATATATATATAAATGTCTCTTTTATCCCATAATCTTATAAAATATTACGGGTGCGAGCATTTAGAAAGTTATAAAATTTGCTACAATGATTAATAAAATATAAAAAATTATAAGTTTTATTAACACCTAATGCCAACTTACTATAGGTATTTACAAATAAATCTTTTGATGAGATAAGGATATAATAAATAAGTATTCTTAGCATAACGAAGTGGAAGAGGCTCAGCCAACGAGGGTCTTCCTCTTCGTGGCCGATCCTTCAAATCCTCGTGTATCACGGTCTTTTATTGCAAGATACATCAATAATCTCAGACAATGGTTCTACAAAAGTGAGTCGCATGTGTAACTTACTTTTAGACAAAGTAGGAATTTAAACACATATTATTACATATACAGAGAAGTTATCTATTGAAATGGATGGACTGAGATGCATTTTCGTAAAATATAAAATTTCTGGTAACCGAAATAGCCACGGTCGGAGCCATTTCGTTTAATAATCAGTGCCTAAAACACTATTCTGTGATCCGGATGGTGGTCGGTCACACACACACACATACACACACACATATATATAAACATATATATATATATATATATATATATATATATATATATATATATATATATATATATATACATATATATATATATATATATATATATATATATATATATATATATATATATATATATATATATATATATATATATACATATATATATATATATATATATATATATATATAACTTGAATAAACATCATATAATGATATTTCCATATTTATGTCTTAGCAAATAGATTGTTTAAAATACTCTTAAAAATATTGTCCTACATAAGGTTTAATTATATTCCCCTAAATTAGGTTTCATTCATAAAACAAAGTTATACAAGATGAGAGATTTACATTTCCTTTGTCACCGTACTTAAGTTTTGAATCTGTTTCAAAGATATTCTGCTTTTAAATTCATACGACATAGACGAACACTTATTTAAAATTTCAATAACTAATGTCGAAATTTATACTGCGCTCTTGGTTAAATGATGATAAAAATTTAAATCTTTATCATGGTCTACTCGTTGTTTTGTTCAGTTGGGGAGTCATATGAATTAAGTACTGCGTTATCTCACTTATTTGTCTTTCAGAACACCATGAACAATCACCACCTTCTTACTGCAGTAAACGTTATTTATCGGTAACAGATTATTGTTGAAGGGGAATTCACATATCTGCAAGCTTAATTAAGAAGCTATTGTTCCCTCTTCGAGCCGAAGATGGATAACTCCAACAAATTAGAAGTTATGTATGAGATTCTCAGCAACTTCCATTATTATGCAGATTGAGAAATTTAATTAATTCGGATACCTCTTTGTACGTTCTCGTAATATTTCATTATTTTACAGTTATTGATTTCGCTTTGAAGCTCTGTTAGCAATTCTCATGAATTCTACTGTTTGATATATTATATTTAAAATATATTAGATAATCTAAATAGATAAATCAAGTAAGACCTTTAAAAAATTATTGCATCAAGATTACAGCTTCCCATGCTCATTTAAAAACGGACCTTTTTGATTTCTTGGGCAGGGTACTGATTTTTGATGAATATGGAAAGTAAGTTGGATTTTCTTCCGATTATATATGACTTAGGTTGGTAAGAATTTGTATTTCGGAACGCTATGCGAAATAGATAACCATTAAATAGAATCGAAAAAATTAAAATTATCTCTTTTGTAACCAGATAGACCTTATAATGTCTATAATAAACGCTATTTTACTTTTTAAAATTTTTGTCATAATCAAGATGATAGAATAGCATATATATTTTTTAACATTTTTCAGCATATTGACCAGGAATATAACACGATGTGTATGGTAAGAACTTGAAAGGATTTCCAAATTTTTATATTCTGCAAAATATCTGGAGATATAATTAAAAAATCCAGCTACCGAATCCTTGAAAGCCTAAATTGCAAATAACATTTATGCTTTAAATGAAATTATGAATAGAAATGCTTATGTACGTATCTAGTAACCTACATGAACATGACTCCAAACGCTATGTGTAAGATATTTCAGGTGACTTTATGAGAAAAAATCGTAAGGAATAGGTAACCAATAATTACAATTGAATCAATTGTAATTTTGTTGTTGTTGCTGTTTTAGTTTCTAACGCCTCTGGCTGGAAGCATTTCAGACCAGTTCTATAGAGGCTAGTGATCCTGTGGTGCGGTTCCTGTTTATAACGGCACCACAAGGTCAGAGTCCGATTTAGCCTGGTGCCAACCCAATTTTGACAGAGCAAAATCGGGCGACATTTGGGCGTATATATAATTGGGGTATCTTTCTGGTTTAACGGGCTGAGTCCGTTAAACCAGAAAGACCCTGTCTAACCTTACAGAGGGTCTTTCTGGTTTAACAGGCCTATTGTCACAGGGACATGGCGAGGAATTGTAATTGGATTCTGAAAGTTGAAAAGTTAGAGGGAAAATTAAAATAATTGCAGTAGATAAGAAATGAAGATAACGAAGAAATAAGAATACTAGGAGTAGAAAAGAAAGATGGGAGGAAAGCTAACAATGAACCGAAACTACGGTATAGAAAAGACCAGATGTTGAAAATAAGTGCAGAGATAAAAATGAGATTAGAGGCAAAAGAAGGCTGTGAAATAATAAAAGTAGAGTTCTTCAATACAAGGGCGAAGCACAGAGAAGACAGAAATGAATTTATGAGGGCTAATAAAGGGGTATATCCATTGTAGAAGAAACGTGAACTAACCACGAGAAAAAGCAGGGAAGCAGCTGTAGCGTCGAATAGAACGCGCACTCTGAGAATGGTTGGAAGTGAATATAGAGGGAACATCCCCAGCCAATAAAGAAGAAGAAATGAGAAGAGATTAGGATAATATGGCCAATGAGATTGGAAGAGGCGTGTCTAGGAATTAATAATGAGATATGGTACAGAGTAAAAGAACAGAGTCTAAACTACGGTATAGAAAAGACCAGATGTTGAAAATAAGTGCAGAGATAAAAATGAGATTAGAGGCAAAAGAAGGCTGTGAAATAATAAAAGTAGAGTTCTTCAATACAAGGGCGAAGCACAGAGAAGACAGAAATGAATTTATGAGGGCTAATAAAGGGGTATATCCATTGTAGAAGAAACGTGAACTAACCACGAGAAAAAGCAGGGAAGCAGCTGTAGCGTCGAATAGAACGCGCACTCTGAGAATGGTTGGAAGTGAATATAGAGGGAACATCCCCAGCCAATAAAGAAGAAGAAATGAGAAGAGATTAGGATAATATGGCCAATGAGATTGGAAGAGGCGTGTCTAGGAATTAATAATGAGATATGGTACAGAGTAAAAGAAAAATGTTAACAAAAGAAAGTCTAATATTTGATGTCACTAAAAGAGTTTGCAGTTTTCCCCGTAAGAAGAGATTCGCCATGAGTAGTTGGCCGAGGCCGAGTTCTAGTCTCTAACTATGAGTTTGCAGACGATCGATGAGCCCCATATCCAGTTCCCAACTTCCATGATGTTTGAAGAATGATGATCACCGATCACCAATTCCCAAGTCCATGCGTCCAGAACTTCTGATGACATAACTTCTGATGAGCGCAGGCGATTGAAGCCAGTTTTCTACAAAGTGTGATCCACCATACCCCCCCGTGTGCCCCCCCCGTGACGAACCCGATAACCTTACGAACTATTTAATGAACTTTTGGACATTAATGGAGGTGTGCAATCTTTGCCAACACCCACAGCGGTGCCAGTAAGCCTGCAATGCAACGCCAGTGATGCGTATTCAGCTCTCGAGGTGCATTTGATGATCACCAAAGAAGGTAGTGCCTTTATTTCCCTCTTATAAAATCATTACTTTACTTAAGTGTCAGAATGAATGCAATTTAATAACGTAGTGCGCGACAATGAACTATGTTGGATAGGTTAATATATAATATAACGTATACGAGGAGTTATAGTAGAGCGAATTGTTGATTTTTATATGTTTTGATAATAATCCTTAAGTGGAGTGTTTTGATGATTTGAATATTATTTAATACTAATCATTAAGTAAAGTGTTTTGATGATTTGAATATGATTTTATAATAATTATTGAGTAAGAGTGTATTGATGATTTGAACGACTTGAATGAGATTTATAGTGTGTAATTTACGTGATATGTCTATTCAATAAATCAAGATTTCAATCGTTAAAGTCAGTCGAATTATTTTCAATCGTTAAGGTCACAAAAAATTCTAATTTAATCCTTGCAATGTACTAACACTATACGAAAAGAGGATGATCGTGATTATCTTGATTATCCGAAATATATGGATATAATGATAGCTTTGATCATTTATATTAATAATTAAATGATTTATTTAAATAAATACTTCCCAAATAAATATCCCCCTCACACCTACATCCGGCCTAGACACAGAAATTTTAAAAATATCTGCCGTATCTAGATATGCCTTATGATATGCACAATGACACACTATTTTACATTTTATGTTTTTTTTTTAACATTCCAGCACGGGAAAATTTTACGACAAATTCGATTTTTAACCCATTAATGCCCAACATCGAATTCTTTAATTTTCTTTACCTAATTATGTTCGTACAGGTTCAAAATGAACTGAAAAAATAATAAAAAAATTCCTGCATTAAAATTTTAATTTTTATTCAAAATAATGTTACCGTCCTATAAAAAGGACGCTAGGCACGGGAGGGTACAGGTTTTACACAAACACTTCAACCCTTAGATTTTCTAAAACTATTCCTTTTAATGTCGTTTTTAGATAAATAAACGCATGAACCCAATGGAACTCTGCGAAAAAATGCATAATAAAATAAAAACAAGGTTTTTAAATTGTATTTTAATCATTTAAAAGAAATCAAAACAATTTAAAAAGCTGAAAATGTCAAAAATAATAGCTTAAAAGGCACAAATTTAATAAATTATGTCTTATGATAAATTTTACACACTTTTATATTTAAATTTACATATAAAAGGGGCTTATTAAAATACAAAATAATGAAAAAACTATTCGAAATTTTTTTTTTACACAATTTATATACAAGCTATTTTGTGCGAAAGATTTCAAAGCATTTATCATGCAGTCCAACTAAACATTTATTGCATTTTCTTGTGGATTTTTTGCCACAGTAGGGGCATCTTATCTGTTTTGGATTCACAACGATTAAATGATCTTTTCGCCATACCGGACATTACCAGACACTCTTTTTGAAAGTTTTTTTTCGTTTCCCAGCAGCCAGACTGTTATTTGGTCTCTTACTGTACTTAGAAAAATATGTCTGACAGATTTCTCTTCTAAAGTGGAGGAGATCCATTCTGTTACTGTCAGTAGAAGGTCATAATCTGTACAATAGCCACGTATTTTGGATTGATGCTTCTAAGCTAAACAAAAACAATGGCCACCACTATTTTTTTAGACCGTATGGAACACTGGTATTGTGCCAGATTTTGATCCATTTGATCGGTGCCTCCCATAAATTTATTATATTGAGACACAATATACGGTTGGTCAATCTCTACAAATCTTTTATCAATATTTGACCAGCGTTTGGCCTGAGCTACAGGTTCAATACCATAATGGTTAGACGCCAAAGTAACGACACTATTGTCATTCCACCGAACCATTTTAAAATTTTTGCTGTTCTGAAAATCAAAACTTCCCCTACTCTTCTTTTTAACAGATTTAATATCTCCAAGTGGACATTTTTTAGTTCTATTAACCCGTATGGTGCCAGTCATCGGTAACTTCATTAGATGGTGGGTCCAAATAAATATCCGCTTCATGGAATGTATCAATATCAGATAACTCTGCCATTAAAGCTAATGCCTCTCCACAGTCAATCTTAAAATATAAACTAAAATATAAATAAGAGCTTTAAAACTTATCGATTGCTCATTTCAGTATATTTAGATCACATATAATTTGGATTAAAAGACAAAATTCTTAAAATTTATTAAATTATAGACATTTAAAATACACATATTTTTAAAAAATCCAGACAATTACTTATGTAATTCGTAATTTTTCTTTATTTTTTAAAATCACTAAATACAGAACACATCCTTTGATTAAAATTTTTGTATTTAAGAGGCTAATTTGTTAATACGTTCATTACATTATCAAGAGGCTAATATTTCTCTTAAATAATAATTTTTTTTAATCATTCCTTAATCAACAGAACATTTATTTTTAAATTATTTTCATAAATAAGGAATACTCAATAATCTTTATCTATAAAAATAATTTATAACATCATTTTTCAAAATATAAATAGCATTTCTTTTTCTCTATGGTAATCAAACATCATAAATTGAGAAAAAAAAAGACGCATTCGTATAGCGGAACAGGTCAGAAAAACATGTACCCATTCGTGCCTAGCGTCCTATATATAGAACGCTACGCAAAAGAAAATAAAACAGTGTTAAAAAATAATTTTAACAATTTTGAAAGATACGTATTTAAGAAAAGAGTATTGACTGTGATAACAGCATAAAATATTTTCGTAACATTGAAAAATAATAAAATAAACTTACTTTTTGCGTGACGCTCTTTTGAAAACCTAAAAAACAACTAACTCTGACTTTAGACCCTCAAAGCAGAAATAGAACATTAATGTAGTGCTACCAACTGATAGAAAATAAGAAATACAACACTTTATCATGATATTCTGCTATTTGGATAGAAAAAAATAAAAAATTCAGTGATTTAGAGCTTATTATGTAAGCGTCCTTTTAAAAGGACGCTAGGCACTAATGGGTTAATGCAATTTTTTTGCTTGTCTCAACTGGGACATCTGAAGGTAATTTCTATTCCTCCTTTTTAAACCTTCCCCAGATCGTGGAATGCGCGAACAGGAAATCACTTCTGTGTTACGTGGTAGCTTGTTCGTAAAATTTACGACACGCGCGTGGTCGTGGGTGAAAACCCCAGAAAATATTTCGTTCTCAAGTTTTTTGTAATTTTGTGTTAGTAATTTACATGTATTATTTTAATTTTTATACAGTCGATTCTATAAATTTTATATCGGTTTAAATGGCAAAAATAAGTTATACAACCAGCTGATTTTCCCCGCATTCTTCATGAATTATCCGATGAAGAAAACGAAAGGAGCTTTTTCATAGTGTCGTCGTTATATAAATTCCTTTCTTACTGTTTTCCAATATATTCAATAAAGAACTGAAACGATATCTATGTGAAGAACTTAAAATGATTTAAGAAGTTCAATATTTAACGAGTAATCTAGAGGTATTGTTTAAAGAATCCAGTGATTTAAATCTGAAAATCTAGCCGCCCACATGTTGTAGTGGTTAGCATTCTTGGCTGCAAGCAGTGGGCTTGCTTTCAAATCCCGAATAAACACCTGGTCGTTTCCGTATCGGCCCCCCATATAGGGATCAATGCTAGTTCACCTATATGCTGTTCCCATAATAAAGTAGACATTCCCATAATAAAGTAGAATGCCCCTTAACAAAGTGCCTTCGCACTAGAAAAAACAACAGCAAACAAATTTAAAAGACTAATTTACAGTTAATATCTATGTTTTAATGAAATTATAAATATAATTATGACTGTATGAATTTAGTAACGTACATAAACACCACTTCAAACGCTCAGTATAAAGTATTATCAATAACTGAATCGGTTATTTTGAAAAGGAGTCATCTTCACTTTTCAAACACTCATCTCCACTTTTCTCCAACTTTTCTGTGGCCCCCTCAAGTTTCCCAAAATATTCATAACTTATATTTTTGCATCAGGATTGATGCCTTATAAACATAATAAATACTAAATTTAATCTATCTAATAATGCATGAAGCCAGCTATAGTTTCATGCTTCTCGTGAAAATTTTAAAATAAAAATGGACATGAATCCTTTTCAAAATGATCGATTCAACTTTGTGTGGAAAGAACATAAAATTCCCATAAAATAACATTATAAAAATATTCGACTAGTAAATATTATAAACTATGGATGAAAGAAGAATTTTAGAGACGCCATTTGTCCCATTGTAATCCTGGAAAATATAACCTCATTAGATGTATGATAAAAAGATCCATTAAAGTTTACGTTATAAAACTACTTCGATTATGTGGGAAGATAATTATTGATATTCTATGTATATTAACTTTATTCTCAGAGTCTTTTAACTCAAAGTTTTCATGCCATGTACATAGGTCACTGAACTACGTAATCAATCTTATATTCCCTGGATTGTCTCTATAAGATAAAGTTAAACCAGCAGAAAATTTCAGGCATCTCTAAATTATCCTTTGTAGAGGGAGAGCTTAAACATTACTTAGCCAATTATTTTAAAATATATAAAATATTAAAGTAACATTAAGAACATGGATTTTTTTTACATTCATTTCTTTTTTGTCAAAACTAATTCAACATTGTATTTTTTATTTCCAATACAGATAACATGTGGAGAAAGACCTCTGGTATATAGAGAAAAAAATGCGATACACAAAAGAAAGGAGATCACGCAAAAAAAAGCCTAATTCTTAATCGATCACGAGGTTTCCAATAATATCCGTATAGAGAAAGCACAAGTGTTAAGGAAGAACAGGACACGATGTTCTTACCACCCATGTTGTCAAAATCGCAGAGAGGGCCTATAGGGCTAGAAAAGAATTCTCATTCCATTTAACTGAACATCCAAGAAGTCATGTTCGGTTTAAATACCGAAGGCCGCGACTGCAAATTCATGGTGGGCCGATATACATACACACACACACACACACATATATATATATATACATATATATATATATATAATATATATATATATATATATATATATATATATATATATATATATATATATATATGTGTGTGTGTGTGTGTGTGTGTGTGTATGTGTGTGTGTTCGTTCCCGGGAAAGTGTGAAATCCGGCATTCTATAGAATGCCTAGGCATTGTATATAATGCCTAAAACTAGCCGCCAATGTATGAAACGATTCATATTTCACACATTTCCTAGGCATTCTATAAAATGGCAAATGAGAAACCGGCAAAGTTTGAGATACATCTCCGATTCGTTTCGAATATCCCGTGGCAAGGCACTCGACTTTTAATGTGCGCCTCTGGCTCAGAATTTGTTAATTGCCCTTTGCGGTTTGTTCGGGAGTGTCAAAATACGCAATTTTACTTAAATTTGTTCAACAAAAAATTAGTTTTTTATTGTGCTGCATGAAAATGGAGGAACAAGCTGTAGTGTTGGAGAAGAAGTTGTCGTGGAGACACGACATGTGTTCAGAAAAGGGGAGCTATGTTCAGAAAAGGGGTGATAGAGAATGTAATTCAAAGAATCAGACAAAAGAGATGCCTTGAACAGCGGGATAATGTACTGCGTATGCGAATGGCAGGGAGAGATAACAAGTTGAGAGGGGGCAATTGAAATGAGAAAACGGTCACCAGCTGCGTTTAACGAAGGGCCCAGCTGGTGATAATGAGCTGAGGAAAATCTGAAAACGGAGTCACAGTTAGGAGAAGAAAAGGGGTGAGGCAATTTACGAGGTTGACCAGCGTTAGAAAAACCACAGGAGACCCAGACGAGAGCGTGAGAAGTTAAAAATGTAAGAAACCCCAGACAGGTGCAAGGGCGAACGCCCCCGTCAATATTGATTGGAGAAAATAGGAATATAAAATGGGGGATCGGCCAATAAAGGGGCCCCGGATCGACCTATAGGACAGAAGGTGGCCACCAATGAGGGCCTGAATAAATAATGATGGAAGTTGAGCTCGAGAGAAAAAGTTTTTAGAGAGGGCAGAATGATTTGAGATTTTTCACTAAGAACACATAAGCCCCTGTAAACGGCGAAGGAAGAGAGAAGGAGATGACGAGCTGCTAACTTAAGGCCGGAGAGACAAGCCATGTCCTCGGTACCCGAAAAGCAAACCGATATAAGATAGATGCGGAGACGAGCACCCTGAGTCCGACGCATGCCGATGATTGCAGCCGTTCCTCTGGACCAACGCGCCCCCGAAGCAAATGCTTAGATGCGGAAACGAGCACCCTGAGTCCGCCGCAGGCCGATGATTGCAGCAGTTCCTCTGGACCAGAGAGCCCGATGACCCCCCAGCCATGCTTGTGATGAGGTACGGACCTTCGGATTTACGAACGCTCCCCCGACGCGAGGGTATTCTCGGAGACGTGCGCCCTGAGGCCGCCGCAACAGATAGTGACCGCCGTTCCCCCGGACCTGACAGCCCGATGCCCGAAAAAGCCCTATGTTTCCCCCAGCAAGGCTTGTGATGTCGATGTGTCGTCAGAAAAGGTAGGAGAGTATTTTGACTTATCCTAGCAATGCCCAATGCCTACTAGAGAGCGCAGTTAATTAGATAGGGCAGATTAGGTGAAATCTTTACATTTATGCATAGAATATCTATCATAAAATAGTGCTTGTGTATATCCATATTAATTGAAGTAGTATCTTGCAATAATTTTGTAATGTGTTTATGTATATCCATTAAGAATGTAGGATAATCTAACAATGTTAGGGAGTAGATAAAAATGTTAGTAGTTGATATTGATGAGAATGAAGGTTAGATAAATAATCAGAATTAATGTATTGATAAGATATAGGAAGAAAGATAATTTGAAATGTATATATAGATATATGGTGTTAATGAAATAGAAATTCGGAAATCTTCAATGAATAATGTTGCTTGTATATGTTTTATGATTGGTTTCGTAAATTGATTTGGATCTATACATATGAGCATCACTCTCTAATTACTCGTACTACCACTAATATTATAACTAATAAATATATTACGGTGACAGAAGTCATGGTCTATAGACATGAAACAACGATTCGACGATGAACTGTCCAAAATTAGAGTTATTAGCGTCCTTTACACTTACGCTCTTTATCGCGTGAAACCATAACGTGATTGAGTGAACGTGCGAAGGTGTCGTAGAGGAAGTAAAAGCTGCTTTGGAGTGTACTGCAAGTTTTCCCGCGCTCAATCCCGTATGCTCTAAGCACTCGTGAAAGAGCGTACGTGTAAAGGACGCTAATGCTGCAAAAAAACAGTTCAGTCTTAACCGAAACTACTTACCAGAAGTTAATAAATGATGTACAAAAAGCCAAAATGAGTACTAAGAAGGAACGCAGGGACTATTGGTGGCTGAATCGCTATGATGTGGTGATTGTAGAAAAAAAAAGTAAACTCATTTATCCTGTTAAAGAAGGCATCAGTACTATACAGTATTACGTCACGGACTCTGAGTTATCTCTCGTACTTCATGAAGCTCATTTGGCTATTGGACACGGAGGACATGATAGAATGTTGAAAGAACTTTCAACGAAATACAAAAACGTTACACGTCATGATATTGAACTGCACATCCATCTTTGTGAACCTTGCCAAAAAAAAAAACAGAAAGGAATTAAAAAGGACCTAGTTGTGAAACCTATGATATTTTCCGAAATTAATTCCCGTTATAGTGTAAATCTTATTCACTTTCAGTCTCAGCCAGATAGAGAATACAAATTTATTATGGTGTTCGAAGATCATTTCACAAAATTTGTGATTCTCAAATCTCTAACGTCAAAGAGAGCTGAAGAAGTAGCCTACAACCTAGTGGACATATTCTCGTTACTTGGAGCGCCATCTATATTGCAGTATGACAATGGTAGGTAATTTTCCTATAATGTGGTGTGCAACTTAAAGGAGTTTTGGCCAGCACTGAAGACCGTCCATGGGAAGCCTCGCCTCAAAGCCAGGGTAGTATCAAAAGATATAATCAAGATATCGAAAATATGCTCTGTACTTGGATGCAGGACAACAAATCTGACCGATGGAGTTGAGGACTGCGTTTTGTTTAATTTGGGAATAATAGAGCTTATTCAGGGATCAAAAGAACACCATACGAAGCTCTCTTTGGCTGCAAACCTAAAGTAGGGCTTACAACGTCTTTTCTACCCGAAGATGTTTTAAAAGACAAATACATAGGAGCAGCTAGAAAAAGTAATAGAAATCGTCCAAACAATGGAAAAAAGAGAAACAAATCATATTAGGCAAGAAAAAGAGCCTGTTCCAAAAAGCATGGATTAGATTATAGTCGATAGTGGATTAAACCAACATGATGAAGACATGCTTACCGAAGAGATTTTCGTTTCTGATACATGTTGTGAGTGTTTAAAAGAAAAGAGTGATGCACTTGCATGCAAAAAGTGTCGTCCAAAAAATTTATACCTTCTGTGTCCATGCTAGTAAAGATGATGAAATGGATATTTTGTGCACCCTTTGTTTCAAAACTGAAAATCCCATTGAAGGTAAAATAAATTCTAAAATCAATCTGGAAATACTACAAGCCAAAAAAATGAAAATGAATTCGGAAAAAAAAACTTCCCCCTGCTATTTTGGGAACTACTGTTCTAGTTCCTATTCCTGACGTCGACAAGAGGCGAGGTGATTCGCGTAATATATTGGAAGTTGTAATGAGTGTGACAGACGATGATTTCTACCGACTTGGAACTTCTTAGGGAATTTTAAAACAACTATATGCGAGATAACAATTCAATCTATGCCATAAGAACTTGCTTAGAATTGAAGATATTCCTGACCACGAAATTCCTCTCCGGTCAGTTGCAATTGCTCAGTCTAGTGGAAGCGGCCAAGGATTCGTCAAATGCATGTGTAAAACAAAGTGCCAAAGTATGAAATGTCTTTGCGTGAAAAATGTAATGAAACGTAATTTAAAATGTCATTCAAGCCTACCATGTTTGTACCACGAAGTGTTTATTTCATTTTTCTTACGTTTAGTGGAGTCATGAGTCTTTAAAAAGGTTGAGAATCGCTGTTTTAGACAATTTTAGACAATGGCGTTCAAACTAATAGAACTTAATAAAATTCTTAGAAAAAGGAAGATAAAAAAAAAAGTTTATCCCATGACCAGTTTTTGGAAGCCTTCTGTTGATCTAAATATATTAATTCTTTGAGGATCATAAAATGGGAAGAAGATTATGAGTGCTACAGGTTTTTTCCCCTAAGTTCGCGAAACAGAGTTAACATACGATATGTATTTGAATTAGTACTTATTCCGTGAAATCATATAAGATAAATCTTTTAGAGTTTTGGGGTTTTTTAAGCAGTGGGAGGAAAAGATCTTTAAAAAGAGAACCATATCGACACATAACTTTCATTCCGAACTATTTGTCTATTAGTTATATTAAGGCATAAGAAAATTATTGAAATTATTTTTAAAGACCGATTGCCCGGGTAGATATATATAAAATTTTTCATTCATTCCATCAAAAAAATACTGGGCTGCACCACCGCTCCTCATGTTCATCTCACCAGACAGAATGCGCTTAGCGCGTTTCTACTGAAATAATATACAAACAATAAGAAAGAAACTTTGAGCCTAGGCTTCATGCGGAATCCCGCCTTAATTTGATTAAAAAAGGGAATAACGAATCTTGCTCTTTACCTCTTGGGTGATGTGGAAAAAAGGTGCGTCTCTTGGGCGTTATGGAAATTACTGCGTTTTTATTGGAAAAATAAAAAATAAAGGCAAATGTAAATTATGAAATTTTTTTCTAATTCAACACTGGATCAAACAAATCTAATTAAATCTAATTCAACAGTGGATCAAACAAATCTAATTAAATCTAATTAAACAGTATCGAACAAATATAATTAAACAGTAATCTTATCCAATCCAAACGCGCGAATCACGCAACACTGTGTAATTAATTCTCAATAAAATCAGACGTATAATCAGAAGAAGGGCCGCAGCCTCAAAGTTTCTTTCTTTCTTATTCTTTGTATATCATTTCAGTAGAAACGCGCTAAACGCATTCTGTTTGGCCAGATGAACATGAAGAACGGGGAATGCAGACCAGTATATTTTTGATGGAATGCATGAAAAATTTTATATCTCTATACCTACCCGGACAACGCCGGGAAATATTGCTAGTATATATATATATATATATATATATATATATATATATATATATATATATATATATATATATATATATATATATATATATATATATATATATATATATATATATTATTTAAATTTATATAGTTGAGCTTTAATTTAAATTTTCCGATCCTTTGAATTATCTCCAGCGGTCCCTGAGGGGTAGTATCGCCCGGTTTGGGATACCCTGATGTATGGTTTAATAACGGCCTGTATGACTTACGGACAACATACATTTTCGTTTGAGGAAGCAGCCTAAATGATTCCGGGTTAACGGAATCAGTAAGGCATTTATTTTCTAAGATTCTTTTTTAAATCCCAGTGCATTGCTTTATTACTAATCCTGAAAAACCCGACAAGAAGGGTAAATGGCTCTAATCCTACTTTTATCATGATGTAAATCAGACATCCCATGAAAATCCTGTTTGTTATGTGAAAAGAATGATAACTTCATGGAAATTTTCCGCATCAAAATTTTCCCTGTTTCAAGGTGTAAATACCTGCTAAAGATATTAGTATTATTTTCTGAAATTATGTCTGAAATTATTCTGAAAGATGCTCATATGTTAATCATCATATCTATATTATATGTATTTTTATGTAGTGTTCTTATAGTGTCAGCGTAAAGGAGTAATTTTTACTGATATTAAAAAGAATATCTCTAGAATTCAAGATTGATTGTCATCCGTAGAAAATACTACGATTATAATATTCCTAGTAATTAAAAAAATTATGAAACTCTCTTCTCTCCTCCCCTTTAAAAAATATTTAAAATATTATTCTTTCTATGTCTACTGCACCCCGAAAAACATCAGTTAGAATGGCAAATTTTTATTTTTATACAGCTTTAAAATCTGATTCATTATATCATTGTTTTTCTTCCTTACTTGTTTGATAAATTCTCGCACATTACACTCCATTCTCAATAAATACATAGTTTACAATTCAGCGTAAAAAAAATGATAATAAATAAAAAATCTAAAAACACCAGTTTTTACCTCCATGTCTCTTCCCTCTCTACCCCCTAAACGTAAGAAAAATAAAATGAACCCTTCACACACACTCCAAATCAAAACTTAATATCATTAATAATAATTAACTGCATTAATAATAATAATAATTAACGAGCGACTAAACTGTTACGAACTCAGTTTTAATTATTCCATAACCCTCCCACCTCCCCAACTTATGTATCACCGCGTATCTTCTAGAGATCGCGGCCCGCAGGTGAACAAGAATGTTGAAAATAAGACAAGCTTTCAGCGTGAAATTTAACACTTTTCGCCGAAAAAAAGGTTTTGCAAGTATGACCGTAATTTTGTGCCTGAAACCCAATTTAGATTTTCATTATGCAGCTAGTTTAGCTAAATAAATTAACAGTTGCCTAAGTATTTATCTGAAAACCGGTAATTTTCCCATTCGAATAAAAGCTTAGAAACATCAATAAAACTACTTAGCATTTATGCCAAAATATCGTATAGCATTACGTTCTTCTTTTTTTTTCAGTACTATAGTACAAGTTTAAATCAGGTGTACCTAAGTGTCTTTACACCGCTTTATTTTATTTAGCTACTTTCACCCGATAGGGTGAAAAATATTGGAGTCGGTTTATGGCTATGTATTATAATGCATTGAAAATTAATGCATTATTCTGGAGTTTTTGACTCCGCAAACCTCTTAAACGTAAGGAAAATAATTACAAGATAAAAAGAACTTTTTATATACCATGTTTTTAAATTTTCTGTTAAATCATATAAACTTAACAATTCTATGTATTAATACATACTTTAACATAAATAAATTTGATGAATTATCCCATCAACTTGCAAGAAAATGAAGTTAATTAGAAGTTAATTTGCGTTTAACTTTTCGTTCCTGTCTCGGCCAATAGATGGCTGCAGAAGTCTACAAAACAAAATTAACTGAAAATAACTGAAAATGAATTTAATTATCTTTAAAGATGGCTAAAAGTATTAAAATAATGCATGATCATCGTGTTCTGAGCTATTCTAAAAGTTTCAAAGGACTAGCTTGTCGGTAAGTTAGTTAAAAATCGTTATGAAGATTTGTACGAGACAAAAATACAAACACACAAACAAACAAGAAAGCGAGTTAATAAAAACATGGTAATAAAGAGATGAAATCCCTTACAAAAACTCAATATTAGAATTAATAATTAACTGAACGAGTGACTTGTTCAAACATCGTTTATTTCCAAAATCTTAAGCTACCTGATTCAATCTGATAAATTAAATGCAAGAGTCATCAAGATCCCACGCGGCGCGTGACTATCTCCATCAAGAATTTCCCGCTTTCTGATTAAACACTATTGTTTTTCTGCCATCCAAAGCCACCGCGCATGCCCACATGATCTCTGTGACGCATACACCGGAGATGAACCATGGGCGTGACCACAGATGTCAATCAATCCAAAGGGAATTTCCCCGATTTCTCTCGATGCATTTCGAACCAAGATATGAGAATAGTGGCGAATTACGCCACAACAATAAATTAATTACTAAGCCCCCTTTAAATTTAGAATAATCATTCTTTTCCCACTAAATCCTTGACATATATATATATATATGTATATATATATATATATATATATATATATATATATATATATATATATATATATATATATATATATATATATATATATATATATATATATATATATATATATATATATATATATATATATATTCGTGGGTTGACAGCATCGACGAGGAAGGTCAGACTTGAGTTGTTTCTCCGCTCATTCAAGTCTATCTAGACCCGTCAGTATCTCTACTACTGAATCCGCGTTCAGCGGATATATATGTACTCCCTCTGAACGTTCTCGAAAGGTCTGGAAAACTCCGCCTTTCTTTATTCAGATACGTTTACAGACGACTAGGCGCCTCCGGTCGGCAACTTCCTTTTGTAGCTGATGAACTGTTCTGTGAGCTGTCGGTAGCACTTCCGTCCATTATGTCACCAGGTGGCTATCTGTCTGCAGCCGCCCAAATCAATTTTGTGCCCAAACTGCGCGTTGTTTGGTCTTCCAGAAAGTTCCCCGAAAAAAAAATTCGCTGTTCTACGGGAGTCGTCACAAAACACATTATATATATATATATATATATATATATATATATATATATATATATATATATATATATATATATATATATATGAAATGTCCGGATGGACATCTCATGAAATTGTATCTTGCATCGTGGCCGGAAAATAATATAGTCGCCTTCAGGAACAAACTAATTTATTAAACAGTAAAGCAACACATCTTACTCGCTTCGAGTCAGTCCAGCGTCTCCCGCAAAAAAGCGCCAAAATAGAATGTGGTCAAAGAGGTTGCCAGAATTGGCGGAGGAAGTTAGTATGTGGGAAGGCGAAGCGTTTACGTCAAGACAAGAATGACGGGTTACCATGGCAGAGATGAAGTACAGAATGGGCGATTATAGGTAGTTAGTAATATTATCATATATATATATATATTTACATCTCCTCTAGGCAGCTAATTTAGCTATACAATATATCTATTATTTTTCAGTTGCCTAAGTATTTCTCTGATAACAAGTATATTTTTCACGGAATAAAAGCATCGAAATCACAATAAAACTACTTCGCAATAATGCCGAAAGATCATGTACCTTTCCGTGCTTCTGTTTTTATTTCCAGCATTATTGTACACGTTCAAATCTAGAGTTCCTAAGTGCTTACATTCTTAGAATGCTTTTCTTTATTTAGCTGCTTTAAGGCGATACGGAAAACAATATTGTAGTCAGTTTATGGCTAACGTTTCGGGTAAAATTCCCGATGCGACACTTTTAGCGATTCTACATGTAGAAGCGAAATCAGAATCTGTTTGCGATTGGCTGGGTGTATTAAAGTGAAGTATATAAGCGATGCATATATTTTTATTCAATGCTCAACACTAAACTTCCTTTATGATCTGTAAATTTATTCATCTCTTGTTTAAGGTGATAAAATAAATCTTCAATTCCTGAGAGAGTAAATATATTTAGTTATTGAAATTATCAATTGTTTCGAAGAATGTCTCATAAATCCTCATTAAATATATTTTGGCATTAAAATTAACAATTGTTTCCAAGAATGTCTGATAAACCCTCAATAAATATATTTTAGCATTAAAATTATCAATTGTTTCCAAGAATGTCTGATAAATCGTCAATAAATATATTTTGGCATTAAAATTAACAATTGTTTCCAAGAATGTCTGATAAATCCTCAACAAATATATTGATATTAAAATTAACTATTGTTTCCAAGAATGTCTAATAAACCTTCAATAAATATATTTTTGGCATTAAAATTAACAATTGTTTCCAAGATTGTCTGATAAACCCTCAATAAATATATTTTTGGCATTAAAATTAACAATCGTTTCAAATAATGCCAAATAAACCCTCAATAGATATGAAAACAACTATATTTTGTTAAAAAATAATAATAATTGTTTTCAAGAATGCCTGTTAAATCTTCAATAACAATGAAAGTAAATACAATTTGTTTTCAAAATTAAAATTTTTTCAAAGAATATTATGATAAATTCTCAATAACTATGAAAGTAAGAATATTGTGACATTAAAATTAACAATTGTTTCCAAGAATGTCTAAAAAACCCTCAATAACTATGGAAGCAAGTGTATTTTTTTATGTCAATTAACAATCGTTTCCAAGAATGTTAAATAAACCCTCAATAGCTAGGAAAACAACTATATTGTGCTAAAAAATCAACAATTGTTTCCAACAATGAGTAATAAATCCTCAGTAAGTAGGAAAGAAAATATATTCTGTTACTAAAATTGACAATTGTTTTCAAGAATGCCTGTTAAATCCTCAATAACAATGAAAGTAAATACAATTTGTTATCAAAATTAGCACTTTTTACCAAGAATATTATGATAAATCCTCGATAACTACGAAAGTATATATAATTTATTAAAATTAACAATTGTTTCCAAGAATGTCTTCAATAAATCCTCAGTAATTATGAATGTAAGTATATATGATCTATAAAATTAAAAATCGTGCCAAATAATTTTTTTATAAATCCACAATAGCTAAAAAAGTAAATATATTTAGTTATTAAAATTAACAATTGTTTCCATGAATACATAGAGGCATTGTTTTGAGGAAATGTTTGATAACGAAGTTTGAAATTTTGAAATCTTGAATATGTATAAACCTACAGTTATTGTAAGTCATAATATTTAAATAAATCCCTCTTACACCCTCAAGGTCTAATAGCAATAAATATTGAAGAAATTTTGGAAGGTTAACATTAAACAATTCCACTACTACATATTTTAAAAAAAGTTGAACAATGAAAATCACAGAGTTCAATACCTAAAAAATTAATATAAAGTTAAAAAAAAAATTAGTGAATGCTTTTCAAATTTTTCTTTCCTGAAAACCTTCATTTAATTTATTTTCCGCACGTAATTAAAATATGTAATTGAAATACCTTGAAGCACTTTTCTGAAATTTGAACACGTATTTGAAAGGATAAATATCTGTACCCACACATGATAATAAATTAATTATCTATTTCTGTTGCTTCAATATAAATTTTATATATTACTTTAAATTTTAATTGATTTGTTTTTTTCCATGCATTTGCATTTAGTAGAATTATTACGATTATAATAGTCTTTGCCCTAAGGTATGTATTATTCCATGCATAAAGCTTAAAAATCTCGATACTTTTCTCTCTTTGTTAATTACCATGTTTTGAAGAACGGTAAATTACTATTTTTTTAATGCTTCTTGATGGAAATTATTTTTCATATTAAAAATCATAAAATCTTTATAAACAGATCACACGATTTAAAATTTAAACAATGTTTGGTAATAAAATAAAGAAATAAAATCGATTAAATTATCCAAAATGAATTTTACAAGTTCAATCGCAAGGGGAATTAATAAAATTCATTTTTAGAAAATTAGTTATGTAATGCAAGAGACATACATATTTACTTCTTCTTGATTTATCGAAGTACGGTGTTTTATAGACCTGCAGTAGGAAATTTCTGAACTCCAGAAGTACTAGGTAGGCGCTAATGGAGCCGCGACTGCAGATAATGCTTCCTAAGCAAATTCAACTGACTTTTTTAACCCTTCAGAGGGCGTGCCAATTTTTGGAACACCAACAGGACCAAGGTGCAACGTCTCTTTCGACTTTGATTATTCCTTTCGTATAAACATTCTTTTTCAAATTGAAAATAATAATTCTGCGTTTTATGACAAGATATAAAATGTTGATAATATTAAGATATAGTTATAATTAAAGATCAAAGATACTATCGCCTTATTTGAAAACTCTCCGGTTTATTGTATCTAAGGGCAATTTGCGAATTGATTCCTATTATGTCCAAAAATATGTAATTGAAATACCTTGAAACCCTTTTTCTGAAATTTGAACACGTATTTGAAATGATAAATATCTGTACCCACACATCTTGTCATAAAAAACAATAAGACTGTAGATTTTCGTGATTTGCGGGATACCGGGAAATAGCTGCACATTTCATCGACTCCTTCAACTCCTGCTTTTGTCGTATTGTAATCCAGTATAATCGCTGGTTTACCACGGTTTAATCACGATTAACAATGAATGGAAAGGAATACAAGGGTAAGAAAATCAGTCCTGCGTAAGAAAGGGTGTACCTATAAATAGAAACTGCTTTGAACAATCAAAACTTACATGCAAACACAAACCATTCAAGATTGTGAAAATGAAGCACTGTACACGGGCGAGCCCGCTGAAGGGTTAAAGGCAAGCAACACAAATATATCCAAATAGTGATGGTAAATGAAATATACTTGATCAAGAAGACTCCCTGATACCTTTTAACAAGGCTTATATCATGTTATTCTCTCTCCAGGCAACTATATGGCTATTAAATGCAATGTTTTTAGTAACATTGCAGTCAAGTTACTATGGGGCCATTCTCTGGTGCACAGGAACGTTAATTTTAATAGCCAACACATTCTTAACTTTGATTTCGATCAATGCATTATAGAATAAATCAATCTCAAGCGGTAATTTGTGCCCTAGAGTATTTCCCATGCTTGTAGCTCACAATATACGGTGCTCCGATTATCTGTGGGGTTTTCAGTACAGTGTTCGTTCATTTGCACTTTTATTTGGCTTAACATTTAACTTAAATTTAGCTTTTAGTCATGGAAGAAAATAAATAAAGTTTCCAAACCTAGAAAACTTCAGCGAATTATAACAAATAGAATAGAATTATAACAAATTACCAACATTTGTGACAGTACAATCATTAACAGTGCTTTCGCACTTTATAAGACTAGAGTCTATAACACATTAGACAAAAATTGGTACAGGGAGCCGACGGAATGGACTTTTACATTCCACAGGGAAATAAAAAAAACCGAACGAAGCAATTTACAGTAAAAATCGTTATATTTTCAAAAAAAGAACTAAATATCTAGTTTTTTACCACTAGGATTTGAAAATAACATTAGCCAGGTGGCGCCCGTTATTTGCGATAAGCTCCCGAGACTGTTCTCTAAAATTTACCATTACACTGTTAGTCATGTATGGGGGAGTGAAGGCAAATTCCTCAGAAATAGCGGACTTCTAGACTCGTTCCAAAATTTCAGGTGTTCTAATGTTCCGAGGATGGCCAATTGGTTTTCATGGTAATGGAGATCCACTTGCTCTAACGTTTGAAAGCCATACCAAGATTGTGTTTCAATACCAAACGGCATCAGGTGCATACAACTCGAAGCGCATCTTATATACCCTGTGTTAAAGAATCGTTGTTTAAAAAAAACGCCTTGATAATGTAATCGTGAACCAACTCATGTTGTTTACTGAAAACTAGGAAAACCACCTTAACCCTTAACTGTTGCCGCCCGAACTCCCCCTCCCACACCCTTACCTTATATATATATAAAGAAAGATATATATATATATATATATATATATATATATATATATATATATATATATATATGTGTGTGTGTGTGTGTGTGTCTGTGTGTGTGTATGTGTGTAATTAAATATAAATATATCAATCTTCACTAAACATGTAGGCCGTAGAGGCAAAAATTTAATTTATACATAATTAAGCTTGTTTTAAAGTTATTAAATAAACATCAAAACTTCTTTCGGAGTAAAAAGTAGCAGACATTTTCGACCACGGCATGCAGAACTCGTAATAAAAATATCAATCATTTTTTATTCCTTCTAAAATTTGATAAGTTACGAGGCTAAGCATTTGATACGGTGAATATTCATTCGGTATTTCCATTAGCGTAATTAATACAACCTAAGGAATGTTTCTCAGAAATTTCCTTCGATTAAAAATTATCAAAATTTCCTTCGCGGAATAGCATCATTTCTGAAACTGGAAGTGTATTAGTGAAAAGATATATTGAAGGAGTAGATGACATTTTGCATGTTTGCGTAAATACTGAAAATTTGAAACATTTTCCCATTTGCACGAGGTAAAAAGGTTCTGCAAAATAAAATAAATGCAATAAAAGTTATTTTTTTCCCAGTGATTCATGTTGTTAAAGTAACTTAACTATGTAAATGCATGTAGCGATAAAATAGAAAAACAAATTTTTGACAGGTGGTATATATTAAGATATAAAATTTTCACTATATGCCTTAATATTAAATTTTTAATAAACAGTCGTATTTATATGTTGTGAAGCGAAAATGTACTGAATTCCGCACTCCATTAAACTTAAATATTGATTTCATATGCCATGTTTCAAAATATGTTACTTTTGAGATAATTTTAACGATAATCTACTGGTTTGGATCACTAGTGTGAGCTAGAATGTTTTTGCGAAATTTTCCATATGTCGTTATTATTTAAATTAAAAAATTATACTTCAATGCATTAAATTACATTTTTGCTGTGTTATTCATTCTTTACGAAATTAAAAATTAATTTGTCGTGACGTACACACAATTTATGTGTGAAAATAATTCTAACCCAATTTTTGCGAGTCATGTACGATATTACTAATATATATTGATATATCAGTCAATTCCGGTTAATCGGACCACATCGAGACGTGATCATATGGGTCCTAATAACCAGCTGGTCCTATTAAACGAGCATACCTTATGTTACAAGACTGGATTCGTTCCTAAGAATTCGGACCGAATAAGCGTCTGGTCCGATTGACCGGTGGCCCATTAACCGGAATCGACTGTATATACATATTAGTAATTTCGTATATGACGTGCAAAAATTTGGTCTGAAATTTTGCATGGCGATTCTTCGTATAGTGTAGGGTAGGACTGGGCTTTATATCGATGTAACGCAAATATCGATTTAGTACTAATATCGACAATGCGATTTAGAGCTAACATCGTTTGCGAAACATCGAAATTCCGATGTAACGCACTAAATCGATATAGCACCGACATCCGCGACCGCGATATTCCGGAATTCCGATGCAAAAACGAAAGACAAATGCCCCGCGCCAACATCGATTTAAGCTGCGCATGCGCCCTGCTTGCTAAATCGCCACCCCGGTTTAAGGAAGATGTTCCACGCTCCAGAATTCGACTTTAGCTGCGCATGAGCACTGCTTGCTAAATCGCCACCCCGCTTTAAGGAAGACGATCCACGCTCCAGAATTCGATGTAAGCTGCGCATGCGCCCTGTTTCCTAAATCGCCACCCCGATTTAAGGAAGACGATTTAAGCTGAGCATAGGCACTAATTTCTATATCGCCACCCCGATTTAAGGAAGACGATCCACGCTCCAGAATTCGATGTAAGCTGAGCATGCGCCCTGCTTGCTAAATCGCCACCCCGATTTAAGGAAGACGATTAAAGCTGGTAATAGGCACTACTTGCTAAATCGCCATCCCGATTTTAGGAAGACGATCCACGCTCCAGAATTCGATTTAAGCTACGCATAGGCAGTAATAATTGTAATTTTATTAATTATGTATAGCAGAGATGTCAAATAGAATTTATCAAAGTACCAAAATTAAAGCACTAAATTGAAAATATGTATGTTTGTAATAAATGATAAACATATTAAAGAGATAGAGTACAATATTAAATATATAAGTGTCAATAAATAGTTAAATATTTTAATAGTACTTACTTATATTTGAAGAAAACTATTATGATTTGTTACAGTTTACTTAAGTTTTTTATTTCATGTTACTTTCAAGATCTTTGCTATCAGGTTGGTATGTTGTTGATTTCAAGGTATTAATTATAATCAACTATTCTGTATTAAACAGCTCTTTAAAATTATCCCTGTTCCACCTATTTAAAATGAGGCTTATTTCTTCCAGGCAATTCACACTTTTCTTTGACTTGAGCATATCAAGCAAAGCAACTTATTTATTTTTATTGTAATTTCAAATTTTTTTCTGACATGTAGAACCTTGGCAAGAAATTTGCCAATGTGCAACAAATTTGCCATTACTGATGCATAAGTAATGTAGAAGAATAATTATATTAAAATTATTTCATTCAATGAATAGTTTAATTCAGAGAAAGTAATTTTTCTAATCTTTATTATATTTCAAATGAAATTTCTCCAACTAAGTTTAATTAATAAAATTAATTTATTTATATTGCCTTTATTATAAAAGATGGCTAACATCTTCAGCTTAAAAACATATAAGTGCGGGGGGGGGGGGCAAGATAGGGACATATTCTACAGCGGAGTTAAATCGATTTATCACTAAATCGCGATGTTAGAATGCTGATAAATCGATTTAAGAAATCTCTAAATCGCCCAGTCCTAGTGTAGGGGTGCACTAAGACAGATTTTTGAAAAAAATTTCTTAAATTTTTTTAAATTAAATTATTAAGCTGTTTTAGTAACTTTTTTAAGTTTGCATTTAAAATAATAATTTCATTGTTATAAAATTTATATCACAAGAAAGATCATAAAATTTCCTTTAACGTGAGATCTATTTCGAATCTTTACCTCCATTTTCTGATTTTTGGTGATTTTTTAAAGATTAAATTTTAGTATTTAGATTATTAAATGCTGATCACGAGATTTATTTTTCTGGTACTTTAAATAAATTTATCGTCAGGTGCATAGCAACTAAATAGACAAAAAATATATAATTTTCTTGCTAATGCCGCAGACGATTGGGCATTATCCAAAAAAATATTAAAATACCATAAAAGATATCATGTTTCTCAAACTGCACTATATTAACTGTACTATATTCTTTAGTATGCCCTATTACATTTAATTTGAATATTTTCTTCTACATTATTTTGTCTATAAAAATATCCCTTACGATTTTTTTAATTATATCTTTTTGTTTTTTTACATCAATTTTATACATTGATTGTCGCATTTATTATAAATATACACTGCTGCCCACTGTAAATGCAACACCCTGAAGGAAACATGCAAATAACATGAAATTTACAACATGCATTAGCGGAGGTGAGATATGCAAATGATTAGAATTTCAGCGCAGACGCACATCACGCGCGCCTGTGGCGCCACTTCAAAGCGCTATTTAAGGCTTGGAGATTTCGACGATTTCAAGTTCGGCAATTATGTTTTTCTTGTGGTTTTTTAAAAAAAACGATCAATTATGCCTCGTCGAAAACAGCGATCATCTTTTGATCAAGTATCCGAGTTCGACAGAGGAAGGATAGTGGCCTACTGAGATTGTGGATTATCTTTCAGGGAAATCGGTAGTCGTGTTGGACGAAACCAAAAAACTGTAATGCGGATATGTGATCGTTGGATTCAGGAGGGTACGACGGACCGGCGTGTTCGATCGCATCCACCTCAGCACACCACTTCACGTGATGACAGGCAAATTGTGCGCATGGTAGTGACGGATCGCTCAGGCACATCACGAACCATAGCACAGCACATGCAGTCTGTAACGCATCATCCAGTGTCTGCGCGTACCATTCGACGTCGTTTACAGCAGAGTGGTCTGTCCGCAAGACGTCCATTGCTTTGTCTACCCTTGACGCAGAACCACAGATGTCTCCGCCGCCAATGGTGCGATGACAGAAGGATGTGGACGGCAGAATGGAATGAAATTGCTTTACTGACGAGTCACGCTTCTGTCTGCAACACCACGATGGTCGCATTCGAGTCTGGAGACACCGTGAAGAGAGGATGCTGAACAGCTGCGTTATGCACCGCCACACTGGTCCTGCACCAGGTATTATGGTATGGGGTGGTATTGGATATCACTCTCGCATACCTCTAGTACGCATTGCCGGTACTTTAAACAGCCAGCGATACATCTCTGAGGTGTTGGAGCCAGTTGTCCTTCCTTACCTTCAGGGCTTGCCCACAGCCATATTTCAACAGGATAATGCGCGACCACACTTGACACGCATTGTCCAACGGTTCTTCCTCAATCGCCAGATTGAATTGCTTCCCTGGCCGCCTTGCTCTCCGGATCTTTCGCCGATAGAAAACATGTGGTCCGTGGTTGCTCTACGATTGACCCAGATTCCATCCCCAGCTGCCACAGCAGATCAACTTTGGCAACGTGTGGAAGCTGCTTGGTCTGCTGTACCCCAAGAACTCACCCAAAGTCTCTTTGAATCAATGCCGAGGCGTGTGGCAGCGGTGATCTCCAACAATGGCGGCTACTCTGGCTACTGATTTTGGCAGGAACCACACTTCACAGAAGTCTATAAATTTAATCATTTGATACTTGGTCAACATGTTATCTACAAAATAAATTTTGTTGTGATATCTCTTGTCTTTCTTGGTGTTGCAATTTGGGTGGCCAGCAGTGTATATATATATTATTTTTTTGGCATTAATTGCATACAATGACCGTTGTATTTAATTTGAATGTACTCCGTAGTGAAGTGCGAGATTTCAGCCAGTTATATATATAACTGGGATAGACGATCACTTTCGAAATATGTAGCAATACTCAATCTATCGTCCGCATGCAGCTTTTATACAGCAACAAATATTTGTGGATTTCTAAAAAGATGACTGAAAACAGTACGTATGGCAGGCGATCATGATTTAGGTTAATTTCAACGAGGTATGATATTTGGTTCTCGTGCAATGGGTCATGGCCTTTTGGACTTACAGGCAAATATTTGATTTTCTGCTTCCACCATTGAAAGAGTGTACCTGAATTAGAAAAAAATCCGGTAAAACATCGAACCTACTGCAATAGTGTGGCCTTTGAATGACCGAAGTCCAATGATGTCACCACTACTAACAAAACGTGGGGAATGTGCAACTTTCATTGCATGATATCGACTTTATTAAATGATATCTAGCAACGTCAGAAACAGGTATCTTAATTTTTCTGGCATTTTAAGGTATATATATATATATATATATATATATATATATATATATATATATCAATTAAATGGAATTCTTGCCATTATCAATTCATATATGATGTTGGTATACTTACTTTCTAACGTATTTAAAATGTTTCTTAATGCATCATAATATTTCGTTTTTCAGTGATAAAATCACGTATATTTCCGTCATAATGAGGAAACCAGGATAATTTATGCGCCTTCCTTTATTGATCCCTAACATTATTATGTGCGCCAAAAAAAAGTGGAATTTTAACACGATAAATTTCCCCCCGACACCTATATTACTGAAATAAATACCATTTTCAGAAAGTATCTCAAAAATTCCATTAAATATTAAAGAAGTCAAAGGTGTATAGATGAGAGATAATTGATGGCTAAAACTAATATGTACCACCGTCAGTTAACTGAATATTTATTAAAAATAATATTTTACGTCCTTCTTGGCGGTAAAAAAAAATATGAAAGCACTGTTTAAACAGTAGTATGAAAAAAAAAGGAAGGTATGCCGAAAGATATTAAGAAATGCTTTAAAAATAAAAACTGACGTGGTTAGTTTCGGAGCTAAAAAAATAGCTCGTGATAATGACGAAAATATATGGGGAGCCATAAAATTTTGGGAATACACATTTTTAAAGATAAATCAAAGTTGAATTCTTTATTGCAGAAAATGTTAGATACTCTAATTATGAAAGTTTATATTGAAATTTATTAGCCGAATTTCATTGAAAATAATGGCTTGAACATACATTTTAAACAACTATTATATTGCGTTTGAAATAAATTGTTTTAAATGCTGAATAATGATTAGTTTAAAATAAGAATTATGCAATGGAAATTTTCAATTTACATGAAATTTAATCCATTTTAAAAAAGTAGTGAATAATTAAATGTTAAACCTCAACTTTGAATCTCTTTCGTAATATTTTTAAATTCATAATCACTCCCTTTCTCTCAATATATATATATATATATATATATATATATATATATATATATATATATATATATATATATATATATATATATATATATATATATATATATATATATATATATATATATATATATATATATATATATATATATGATGAGCTTAAGACTCGTACTCCCTCTTAATTCGTTCCCCTCTTAATACTTACTCTAATAATATGCAGTCAGAACAATCGTAGGCCTGTGGAATTAAAGACAATTAGTTACATCTAAATCCTTTATTTAAATTCTTATTAATTTCCCCGATTCAATCTGTGCCATTTTCGATCTCTCATCTCGGCTGACAAAGACAACCTGTCAGTTCGAAATCCCAAAGACGCTCTGCTAAATCCTCTGTTCATATTCAAGCGGATAAACTATGCGCATGCTCCGTGATGTCCATAGAATGTTCCGAGACGAATTCATATTATGTAATAGTTCACTCCTCGAACGCCAAATGCCTGCTTCTAAAAATACACTCGCGCCAGACCGCAGACACGTCAAGGCCACATCTCAAAAAGGGATCCTTTTTCCCAACTCACTCGAAGCATTTCAATTAAATCTGTGAAAATGATGGCACTCGGTGCCAAATATTAAAATATTCTGAAGCCCCCTGTAATTTTAGCTTGATTAACTCCTTACATACATATATATATATATATATATATATATATATATATATATATATATATATATATATATATATATATATATGAAATGACCCGAATGGTCATCTCCTGATGTAAGCACGCACGTCATTGCCGAACACAATATGATTCGAATTTGAATTATTCCAGCAATGTACAAGTAGCTGTAAACGTATTGCCAGCAATTGGCGAGGTAGGTTAGTACTGGTAAAGGACGGAAAGGTTACCATAGAGAGATAGAACTCGGATTACAGGTGATTAGAGGGGGTGAAAATTTATATATATATACTAGCGGCCCGTCCCGACTTTGTCCGGGTTGAACAAAATATTATACCTATAAATTTCCAGTTGATAGCTAATAATTGTAAATCTTTTTTTACCTTAAATGTTCAATAAAAAGCGTAGTTCCAAATGTAGTTTTCTTCAATAAACCCTTTAACGTTGCCAGTTTTAAAAATCCTTTTTGTATTTATCAATACCTCCTCTACTTGAATCTTAAAAATATTAAACCTGTTCCTTACGGGGTGGGATAGCATATATCCGAAGCACATACTCTCGAAAAATACGGTGTGATGTCGGCATAGATATAGTCTCGAATTCCACTTCGTTGTGACTTTCCAAACGGCTTTGCCCCCAAAGAACAATTGGGTGACATTCTGGGAACGGAGGGTGAAACTTGCTGAAAAGGACTGAATAATAATCTTTTGTCGTTCTAGCTAGAGGCTATTTCTTTTCAGGCGAGAGACATCAGAAGGGCGGTTCACCCGCGGTTCATCCATTTTCTACCTTTTCAGAGATGAAAGAGTTACGGAGTGCCGATGAACTACTATTGAAATTCTTCTTCAATAGTAAGAAAGCAATAAGAAAACAATTAACCACTCTTTGGTCCCCCACTGGGTCTACTCCCTGACCCCCGACGCTGAATGTCCCCCACGTAAAATGGGGATAGAAAATAGATAACATTTTCCCGTTGTAAAGAGCGAATTCGAAAAACGGACCCCGTAAGCTAAAGGGTGTTGCTATGATTACTTGACTGTGGTTGACAAAGGAAAAGATGTAAGGTACATTTTAATGTACAAAAGTTGTACATTACCCACCACATAAAAATCTCCTCTCTCTTTTTACATATTATTATAGAAGTATAGATACACATTGGTATCCCAAAATTAGAATAAGAGATGAAATAAAAATAAAATAATAAAAAAAAACATTTTAAGTAAAGAATTTTTTAAAATTATTTTAAGCACCTAAAATAATATTCAAATTAATATTACGTTATTTATTAATTAAAGTTAATTTTTTAAAGAAAGAGGTGTGCTTGAGACCGTAGTTTTATTCAAAAATGAAAAAGGATTTTAAGTAAAGAATGTTTTTTTTAATTCCTTTAAACACCAAAAATAGTATTCAATTTAATATTACGTTAGTTATTAATTAAAGTTATTTTTTTAAAAGAAAGAGGTGTGCTTGAGACCGTAGTTTTATTCAAAAATAAAAAAAAGGATTTTAAGTAAAGAATGTTTTTTTGATTATTTTAAGCACCTAAAATAGTATTCAAATTTATATTACGTTAGTTATAAATTAAAGTTAATTTTTTAAAAGAGAGAGGTTAAGAGATGAAATAAAAATACAAAAATAAAAAAAGGATTTTAAGTAAAGAATGTTTTTTTAAATATTCAATTTTTAAAAAAATAATATTCTTAAAATAATATTCAAATTAATATTACGTTAGTTAATAATTAAAGTTAATTTTTTAAAAGAAAAAGGCGTGCCGGAGAACGGCTAGATTCGAACCGCTAACGTCAGAACAGAAGCCCACCGCGATAGCACCGCGATAAGGATCGTTGAAAACTTCGGCACAAAAAGCAGTAGAGGGCAATAGCGGTAACAATGGAAATTGTTAGGATTAAGCCCCTAACTTTATTTCTACTGATCAGATATACATAATATATAGCCTATGTCCATCTGGAATAATGTACCTTTCAAACAGTGAAATAATTTTTCAAATAGGTGCAGTGGTTCTGGAGATTACCCTCCACGTACAAAATCGCTCTCTCTTTATATATAAGTATAGATTATAGAAGTATAGATACACATTGGTATCTCAAAATTAGAGTAAGAGATGAAATAAAAATAAAAAAATAAAAAAAAGATTTTAAGTAAAGAATGTTTTTTTAATTATTTTAAGCACCTAAAATAATATTCAAATTAATATTACGTTACTTAATAATTGTGTGCACGGCCGCCATCTTGGATTTTTTTTTGCGCCAACTTTGCGATTTTACCGTGTTTTGAGGAGTGGAAAATTTCTCGCCAATGTGTTTTAAGCGGTGTTTTCAAAAGGCTGGACTTTTTTTAGCTTTTTTAATAAAAACCACCTGTTTAAATTATGAAACTTAGAAAAATTTTTGAAAAATCATTTAAACGTTGGACTTAGATTTATTTTTGGGTTTTTTATAAAAACCACATTTTTGAAAAAATCATTCTCAAATATTGGAAATTTTGAGTTTTTCTTTTAGCTTTTTTAATAAAAACGACCTTTTTAAATTGTGAAACTTAGAAATATCTTTGAAAAATAATTTAATCGTTGGACTGAGATTTATTTTTTGTCATTTTTAATTAAAAACTACCTTTTCAAATTATGATCCATATGCAGAATTTGGTCAAATGAATTTTACTTACAGATAAAATTTCAATGCCATCTATTCAGTTTGCCCTAACTCTTTGACTAATAGCAATGAATCACTAAAATATTATGCCAATATATTGTTAATTAGAAAAAAAATACAGCATTTTCGTACCACCTAAATAACTTGCAATTTAAAAATTATCTAAAATTCAGCTTTGAAAAATGTAAAATAATTATGAACCCATAAATTTATGGTGAGTAACCAGATCCTCTCTCTCTCTTTTTTTTAAAATTTATTTATTATTATTAGGGCATTGTAGTAATGAAATTTTACTTCAGATTTGACCTTAACCAAATATTTGGTGCATACAATAAAATTGGGACACGGATTATTTGACCATTTTTCCTGCTGTGTTGGAAATAAGGAAAAAAAAACCTTTTCCTAAACCAATTTTAACCTTAACTAACTTTTTAACTTAGGTTCCTGGGGAGAGAGAAGTTGAACTTCAGTTATTTAAATTTATTTGTAATCCACTACAACTTGGAATTATAAAATATTTTAAAATATATTGTATTTAAAATGTATACAGTATTTTACATTTTACGAAAAAATGATGGCAGATAATTTTTACTTCAAATAAATGAAATGGTGTATCATTATAGTATACTAATTGACAATCGATAAACAAAATTAAAAGCAACTTAAAATTAATAAGTTAACTAAAAACTGATAATGGATTCAAAAATTTTCAACAAAAAGACTCTTAGTTTTAAAAATAATTTACTCTTTTGAGTATAGTCAATTTGACTCATTTCCAGGTCAATGCCAAGATCTGACCTAAAATTATTATACTGTAATTAAAAGATCACATCAGAAATAACTGTTTGATCTTAAAATTAGAGAATTTGACAATGGGTTATTTTTACCAGAACGCAATAATTATCGCCATGCGAAATGCGCCAAACCCTGGAGGAAAAATCCAAGATGGCGGCCGTGCACACAAATCTAGAGTATCCCCTCTAACTTTATTTCTACTGATCAGATATACATAATATATAGCCTATGTCCATCTGGAATAATGTACCTTTCAAACAGTGAAAGAATTTTTCAAATAGGTGCAGTGGTTCCGGAGATTACCCTCCACGTACAAAATCGCTCTCTCTCTTTATATATAAGTATAGATATGTATATATATATATATATATATATATATATATATATATATATATATATATATATATATATATATATATATATATATATATATATATATATATATATATATATATATATACAGGATGATCCTAAAGTTGTAGACAAAGTAAGAGTGGTGGTAGTACTCATCAAGAGGAACAATATGTACAATTCTACCCAGGTCCACATTCGACTCAATGTGCTAGACAATTGTAAATTTCAGTGTCCAAGTTGAACTTTCGGCACTGAAAAGAAAAATTATAGACCAAATCATAAGTTGCGCAACACTATTCAAATCAGAGAGAGACTCAAAATTTGCCCTCCAATGGTGTCATTACACAATTCTCTCCGACGAATGAAAGACTGGTGCGCCCTCTCATACACTCCTTGTTAATCATGTCCGCTTCAATAACGATTCTCACGGTTATATCTTCCACGGAAACCACGGGAGTCTCGTACACCAATGATTTCATTTTTCAGCAAAGGAAGAAGCTTAATGGATTTAGGTCCGTGAAGACCTAGTCACAGGTCTTCCCCGTCCAATTCACCTTGCAAGATATGTGGAATTAAGGAAGTGGTGGGTGGCGTTGCTAAAGTGTCTTGTAGCTCCATCATGCAGAAACATAACCATTGTGTGCATTAATGTACGTGTGCATAAATGTACATGACCGTTGTGTGCACCTGTTTATGCACGATCACGTTTGTCTGTGTGATGAGCGGTAGATATTGCAAGAAACCAGGACTTGTTCCAGAAGGACACGGTATGTTGCGCCGGTCAGACGTTATGGCAAGCGATACCGTCCCACCAGCCAAACATCAAAGATACCTACTCGGGATGCTTCCATAAATCCTTTGCTGGTGTTTACGAGGGTCAGTATCTTGAGGATTTTTCAAATTATGGATGTTTTAATTCACATTTTAGGAACGTTCAACTTGGGTATTGAACTTTACCCTTTTATGACACACTGAGGGGAATGCGACCCTAGGATGCTTTGTTCGTGTTGATAAGTACTATCACCCCTCATATTTTTTTGGAAACAGTTTACAAACACCTTGTGTACATATATATATATATATATATATATATATATATATATATATATATATATATATATATATATATATATATATATATATATATATATATATATATGAAATGTCCGGAGTGGACATCCTGCAATCGAGACCGTAACAAAGATTCCAAATCATAATGAATAACTAAAGTTTATTTGACGTAAAGATTAATATATCTTAATCAGTTCGGAGCCAGCTCGCGTCTCTCGCAAAAAAGCGCCAAAATAGAATTAGGTGAAAAAGGTTGCCAGAATTGGCGGAGGAAGTTAGTATATGGAAGGCGAAGCATTTACGTCAAGACAAGAAGGACGGGTTTCCATGGCAGAGATGAAGTACAGAATGGGCGATTATAGGTAGTTAGTAATATTATCATATATATATATATATATATATATATATATATATATATATATATATATATATATATATATATATATATATATATATATATATATATATATAAACTTTTCTATTGCCGACAGTAATGGTTCAGAAACAAAGTGACCGTTTTGAGGGGTAGCCGCTTAGAAGACGTATCTTCCATAGTATCGGATGTGTCGAGTCTAATCAGTTCTAAACAAAATATGGCAGTTTAAAGGGCTGACATTCGAATAGTTGTGGCCGGGTAGACATGTTTCCTGATTATTTATATGTTTTTTCCTGGACATTAAATGCACTTTTTTAATATATATTTTATCCACGCTCTGTTACTGTCATTACTGTTAGTAATAATTTTTCGTCTGAGAAATTTATCGAATTATACGTTCCCTGTATATTTTTCATATTTAGCTATTCGACACGCAACATTCTAATAAAAGTAAACAAATGTAATTTCTTTTATCTATTCTTTCTAAGTCATTATTGAAACTTTTCTTTTACATATTAGACTAGTTAATCGCAGTTGTACATTCTGTAAAAATCAATCTACAGATATGTTGTCTTAGATTTCCTCCTATATTAAATTTTTACCAAGAAAATGTTGTCTTCAGCAAAACAAACACTATTAGAGTAATGTCATAATGTGTGTATATATATATATATATATATATATATACACATACCAGGTGATCAGAATTAAACTTGGCCTATCAGAGCCCTCTATAGCTATAGCTAAAAGGCGGATTGAGCTGAAATTTTGAAGGTAGACAATTCAAAAGATGCACTGACATATTTTAAAGAAAGTTTTTAAAAAGAGGGCGCATTACATGGAAATAATTTAAACAAGCTACAAATTTCAATTCAAGCATAATTTATTTGTTACACAGTTTTTAGCGATGCAAAGAAAATTTTCAATGTGGGTTCCCTCATTAGAATGCAAAATGTGAAGGTGATGAACAGCGTGTTCAACAGCGGACCGCAGCTGGTGGCCAGTAATATGTTCAACAGACAATGTTATGCGGTCCTCCAGGTCAGCCAAAGTTGTAGTATTCCCCCTATAAACAACGTTCTTTAAATGGCTCCATAACAAAAAATCACATCTAGTGATATCGGGAGAACGGGCAAGCCAAAGAATATTAAATAATCGGCTAATCTCCGTGTTATCCGTAAAATGTTGTAACAAAAAACCTATGCACAAAGAGTCCATTATGTGGAGGGGAACCGTCCTGCATAAAAGTAATAGACTCAAGGCAATGTCGCTGCTGGAGTTAAGGTAAAACGAAACTGCGATTATCATATTACGATATTACGATACTGCGATATTACGATATCTGATTACAGAACGTGTGACAGGGCCATTATCTTTAAGTTCTTCGAAAAAGAATGGTCCAAGGATAAATTGAGAAGTTAATCCACACTAGACAGTAACTTTAGGCGAGTTTTGCGGAATTGTTGAGAAGGCAAGTGGATTTTCCAAGGCCCAAATTCGACAATTTTGTGTGTTCACTGTTCCGTTCAGATAAAAATGAGCCTCTTCCTTCCAGAGAATGTTCCACAGCCAGGAGTCTTCGACTTCCATTCGGACAAGAAAAGTCAGGGAAAAAGATAAGCGACGGTCATTGTCGGTAAGAAGCAGTTGCTGGTTGTGACAGGTCTTATACGCAATAAATTCAATATTTTTCTCATGATCTTCTGCACTGTGCTATACGGTACGTCTAATTGTCGTGACACTGCACGAGCACTGCTGACTCAGTGTTCATTTGTCAGTGACTACTCGACAACAACCGTTGATACTCCTGAAATGACTTCTACCCTGATAGGCTTTCGCCCTCTGCCACGTTGAACGCTTAAACACCCAGTGTTTTCAAATCGAGATATCATGTCTCTTACACCTTTTGGAGACATTGGACCCCGACGCAATTCACGAAGAGCTTCAACACCATTTCCCTGGTTTTGATTAAAAAAAAGTTTTACGAATAATGCACGTTCTTATAATTTAATTGCCAGCGTAACAGAAACAGAGATACTGACTCGATTTCGTCATTTTTATACCCATAATTCACTTTGAATTCGTATGTTTATGCAAATCAGATTGTTTTCTTCTTCACTTGCAGTGCCACATTTATCATCTTTTGTACCATCATAATGCTTCAAAAAGTAAAAATAACAGTTTTAAGCATCATAATGTTTGATAATTTAAAAATAAAAGTTTTAAATGACTTTTTTACTGTGCACAGTTATTTGAGCTTTAATTTTTGAAAGGGATATAAGTCCACTTTGCAAAAAAGAAAAAGTTACCGGTAATTTTAGTAAGATATAGACACCTTTTCTTCATATTTATAATCATGCATTCAAAGGAGTACGATTTTTTCATAATGTAAATAAAATAATTTTAGCTATAAAATGTTATCGCAAAAATCGTTTTTTTTTTTAAAGCGGAATAAGTCCATTCCTAATAATTAAAAATTTTAAAAGAAGATCAAAGCTTAGCATCAAAGAACCCAGATAAATATTTCGTATTTTCATTTGATCTACAAAAGGCCCTTCCATAGTCCAAATTATCATTTTCTGTTGAATACTATAAGCGAAATATTTATGTTATTAATGAAGGTTTTCATAATGTTCATGAAAATAGAATTCATATGTATTCATGGGAGAAAACTGCAGCATCTAGAGGTGCGGAAGAAATAGCATTTTGCTGCCTAATACATATTCAGAATGTTACAACCCAAGCCCATATTATAGCATACAGTGACATGCGTACCGGACAAAATCGAAATATTAAGCTCGCATTGATGTGATTAAGGATTGTTTAATCAGCTGATAATAACATAAATGTTTTTGACCACAAATTTCTATTGTCGGGCCATTCATTTCTTCCAAACGCCAGAGATTTTGGAGTTGTGAAAATAGCATTAAAGAAAAAAGATTAATTATATTCTCCTCAAGACTATTAAAATGCAATAAAGGCTTGCCAAAAAAGTAGCTTTATTTTGTATGAAATGAAATGACAAGATTCTGTCTCAACCATATCTCTAGAAGAGGTAATATTAAATAGGAAAAAAATACGGATGGAGAAATTTTAAACTGACTCAAAATATGTTGGATGAGGTTTAAAAGGGATGAACCGCACAAATTTTTTTACAAAACTAGTATGGAAGAAAATTATCTATGTAAAACGTTTTGTTTTTATTTTGAAAAAAAGGGAGACCTAAACACCTCAGCAAAATTACTATATTGTCACTGTATAAAACTTCAAGACCTATAACAAGAGAGAAATACAGCCATATAATGAGTTTACTGCCTTACATAACACCTATTTACCATGAATACTTCACTATGCTCAGAACATGCAGTTGGCATCAGTATGTTCTAATATCAAACATTAAAGTTAGAAGGGAACTTCACAAACAAAGCAGATACGGCAGATTTGTTATTCCCAGGCCACTCGTAATAGATGCCAATACAAAATATCGTCTACAATGGTGCCCCGAGCGCAAATTCTGGTAGGGTAATATGTCGGAAAACGGCATTTGGTCCGACGAGTCATTGTTCATATTGTTCCTCGCAACAGGAAGTGCGTATGTCTGGAGAACACCTACACAAGCGTAAGATTATGGCTGTCTAATCTCAACTGTAAATTAATGATGTAGATTTATCAGAGTTTGGGATGGCATCTCATGGTTTTCTTCAGGCCCTATTGTAACCCTAAAATGGAGATTGAATGAGAAGGACTATGTCGAGATTTTAGCTCACTCGTCCATACTATGGTGCAAACATATATATATATATATATATATATATATATATAAACTCACGGTGCAACAGTTGGATGTGGACCAGGGCCGGCGGTACCCATCTCCAATTTCTTGACCTTGGGGCATGCGGCACCATACAGCATATATCTCAGTCAGGTGGTCATCCTGACTTGGGACCCCCAGAGTTTAGTTCCCAAGCATGCTTGGTCCTCATTTTATCGACCCACTCAAGGGATGAAAGGCTTAGTCGTCTTTGCCCAGTCACAAGATATACGAGGCCGTGCTTTTTAAGTAAGTACCATTTTGAAATATAAATAAAACAAGTAGAATTTTTTAACAATTTTATTTTTATATGAAAGCTTATTCTTTAATCTAGTTTTCTACATATTTCCTACCAATATTAAGGCACTTATTGTATTGTACAACTAGCTTTTGAATACCATCCTCGTAGAAATCTGCCACCTGATTAGACAACCACTGCAACACGGTCGTTTTGAGATCGTCATGGTCGTCGAGGTGCTGACCACCCAAATGCCTCTTAAGTGCCGTTTACATGTGCCAAAAACCCGGGTAAAAGCAGGGTCGTTTCTTACTTTTTCCCTACGATAGGGAAAAATGCAGGGTGGATTTTCGACCCTGCTTCGACCCAGGATAAAACCCGCTAATTACCCATGATGCATTTCGAAGCTGGGAGTAAATAACATGGCGGGTTTGAACTTGTGTGAATCCATGAAAATGCAGCTAAATGATCGATGGAAGGATCTGGAACCCCTTAACGATCGCATAATTTTCAAGAAAACAGTAGAAAAGTGCCTATTTTCTTCCGGAGGATTTCATTTATTTCTGCCCATCTAGTTTAAAAAAAAAAACCATCCCCAATTACATTATAAATAGAATGGTACTGCCATCTGGTATGTAAAATAAGAAATAAAATTTCATTTCAATAAAATTTCAATAACATTTTCATTTAAAGTGTTATGGTAAAATTAATAAATTTAATAAGTATAATCAATAATTAAATGTAACATTAAAATTTATTTATAAATTAATTATTTTAGAATTCACAGATAAAAATTTATTTATATCTATTTATGATTTTTTTATTGATACATGATTAAAAATTACTGAAACAAAATTGAAATCAAAATTACATTTTGATTTTATAAAAGGATTTATTAAAACAATAAGTATCTTGCAATTAATCTTATAATTTAAAAAAATGAACCTATCGATTGGAAAATTTTCTTTCCAGTCTTTATTACTTCAGGAATTTAAAACAATTTCTTCCCACCAAACAGAGCTTCGTAATTTTGCCCACATTCTTTGTTGTGGAAAAACTAAATTTAGCGATGAAGCCATAGATCGTACGATTATATCTAATATCCGCATCAATCTTCTAGTTCTTATATTCCTTTTTTCCTATCTATTTTCTAAATTTATTTTTAAAAACAACAGAAAACAATCGTAAACGTTCTATAATTATCAACAGCTACTGACATGTGCTGCATTTAAATAACAAATAGACGCAGACGTATTTGTGTTTTAGAAGAGGAGTGCATTGGTCGTGTCGACTTTATCTCCTGTAAGCAAGATATATGTAATCAAGGTGGGAGTGCTCAGTAGTTAAAAATTTAAGTAATGAATTAAAATATTAAGGTAAGAATAACGCGGGTAAAAGAAAAAAAATAATAGTAAAGTTAAATTAAAACAAAAAGTTAATTTTAACAGAAAAAATATAGAGTTACAAGTTAAGAAAATTTAGAAGAAAAATTAGATAAGACTAATGATCCACGGAAAACAAAAAAGTAATAATATTAAGAGGCCCAGAAAAGCAGATATCATAAGAATACAAAAAATATTTTTGTAAGTTTTTCAATCTTTTTGGATTTTTAAAGTTTTATGATTTTTTTTTTGTTATTTTTAAAATTTAAGAATACGAGGTCAAAAGAACAGCAATTGGAAAAAAAAGGCCTTCCCCAGGACCATACACTTCGTAACGAGATAAATGCGGAGTTCGAAGATGGAAAGCTAAAAACAGCAATACAGTGAATTTGGAAAAGTATGACACCGGCTGGGATCGAACCCATAACGTGATTTACAAGGAATGATGGTGTATGAGGATCAATTCCGCCGAATCATGTGACGGCCTTTACTTCCGGTAAGACGGGTAAAAGCAGGGTGAAAATGTGGTCCCATGTAAACGGGCTTCGAAGGTTTTCCCTATTAGCGGGTAAATCCCGTGTATTATTGTTGTGCATGTAAACGCAGCTTTAAAATGCAAGAACACAGGTTAGTCATTGGGCGCTAGTTCGGGGCTGTACGGAAATCAAGCTGTTCCCAGCCAAATGATCCGATCAGCTCTTGAGTTCCATTGGACGTGTGTTGATTGGCATTGTCATGAAACAGAACGATCCCCTTACTCAGCATGCCACGCCTTTTGTTTTGGATTGCACGGAGCAATTTTTTTAAAGTCTCACAATAAGTTGTAGAATTTATTGTGTTACCCCGAGTCAAAAAGTTAGGTCAAATGACTTGAATGGAACACGGTCGTTAAACCGTGTCCCAGTGGTTGTCTAATCAGGCGGCAGATTTCTACGAGGATGGTATTCAAAAGCTTGTTGTACGATACGATAAGTGCTTTAATATTGGTGGAAATTGATTAGAAATTAGATTAAAGAATAGGCTTTCATGTAAAGATAAAATAAAAAAAAAGTCTACTAGTTTTATTTTTATTTCAAAACGGTAAGGTGTGTGTGTGTGTGTGTAATTAATAAATGTATCAAAAATGTTAGAAAATTTAGTTTTAAGAAGGTCAATAAACATCAGAATTGCGACTGAAACATCAGAACCTGCTCTGTTTGAAAAGTTTCTTCTTACCGGAGAGCATGTATATAAAGCATAAAAATAGGAAGAATGAATTGTTCACAATCCGATTTTTCATTTACTTAGAATACAGATTGTTCAAAATAAAAACTGTTTTCCAAACAAACACTTTCTATTTCAGAATTTCCTCAGTTTCAACAACAGATTAACGAGACTTTCGTTATCTGTACAGCAAACAATCAAATCCTGCTTGGATATGATCATTAGCGTAAATGCATTGGACATGAAAAGGCACACGACATTTTACATTTGACAAATTGTCAATACCCTTTACAAGGGTATGACATTTTTATTCTTAAAAAAATCAAACTAACTTTGAAAGCAATTAAAATGAACTGTGAATTTTACGGTCACGGTCAAATCGTCAGTTCGTTAACTAAAACGTGTATAAAATGACGCTAATTTATTTTTCTTCCATACCATATATACAGGTTTAAGATTAGAGAAATCTTTAGATCTTAACAAACAACGAGTTTTTATCGGGCGAACAGGAATTGCTAGTTGTAACAATGACAATTCATGTTTGATAGATATTTCAGCACTTACCAGATCGGTTGGATCATTAACTCACTATAAACGCTAAAATGTCCAAAGCGTACACCTCTACGTATATCTCTGTATAAATTATTTTAAAAGGAGATTTTTTGTTTTATCCCTTTTTATTCCTTCATATTTCACCAAAATCGATAAATAAGCTTTTAAAGATTGAGATCTCTGCTTCGTGCGATTTGTTAATTTAGAATTTCACATCTTATCGTTTGCTTGAAAATCAAAGTATAAACATTATAATTTTTTTCCCTAGATGGCGCGCTCTAGCTTTTTTATTTTACCATTATCAATCGCACTGAACTTTTAAATTTAAAAATCGTTTGGTTTTAGTATAATGCTGTGATTTCATTCATGAGTTTCTTTACAGGCAACATCCGGGTAAGTGTACATTGTTCTTTTTGCATGTTGAAATCATATTATATTATTTCTAGAAGTGGATTTTTTGTGATGATCCCTTTCTCTCCCTTCATACTTAACGAAAATTGATAAATGAAGTACCATTCTAAAGAATAATTTCTTCGCTTTTGACGAATTGTTAGTTTAGAAGGACACGTTGTATTGTTTGTTTAAAAATCGAATTGAAAAATTCACTTTGTCCCTAAAGTTCTATCCCTGGATACGTCGAAATGGCACGGTCAAATAGTGTGCACAAAGAAGTTTTGTAACGTAAATATCACATTTTCCAAGAGTTTTTGTCATATTTAATTTTTATTATTGTCCACAAAGGTGTTTTCACATGTACGTATCTCATAATTACCAGTTTTGTCTTATGCTTCACCTCCAATATTGTAGCCAAAGGCGTTTTGTAATTGGTTTTGTATTATCCTTACGCACCATTGTTATTTGGCAAATGAGCAATTGCTACAAACTCGCTGACGATGATTGCTGAAGGTACCCGCTCCCTTCAGCAATAATCGTCAGAGAATGGAAACACGAAAAGAAAACGAATAAAGGTATTTCGACCGTTTTTGTTTTAAATAAGAGATATATAATCCTGTATATCGTTGATAATATTCTTTCACTTTTCTTGCTTGAAATATCAATTTAGAGAGCTTCAGGATATACTACATTTACTGTTCTTCCATTTGGAGCTAGGATGTAGAGATTTTTATCTTTTCCAACTCTAGAACAACCCACATGGAGATAACTTTGGGAGAAACAGAGTTTAAGAATATCGAGTCCAACTACTTTTAGCAATTGCCCTTGTGCCTTACTGCTCATGTGTGTTAATGCTCATGGCGAAACTTAAACACACAGGGAATTGAAGAAAAAATATATAAACCAAATAAATTGCTGAAAAAGTTTGCTTTAAAACTGAGATTAGAATCAAAATTACAAAATTACAGAAAATGAAATCAAAAGTATGTTTTAAAATTATAGAAAGACAAAAACAAAATTAAATTACCAACTGAAAAACTTTGCCTAAAATAAAACTGAGATTAAAATCAAAAGTGCAAAATTACAGAAAATGAAATCAAAAGTAGTATGTTTTAAAATTATAGGGTTAATTCTCAATACACGGTGCCATCGCCAATTTGGCGAAAAGTTGATGCCAAAATCCCGTTCGGAGACCTGTTAGGCTTAAACTGCGAAATGTAAATAAATGTGGCGACCAAGAAAGAACAAATAAATTGGAAAACAAACTTAATCATGGCTTTATGAAACTCGTACACGGGATCTTTTTTTCGCTCAGATACCCTTGCTTCATTCCGCTACGCTCACAAAAATTCAAAAAATATCATCCGATCTTAAAATCCTCCCCTGATATTTAGAAACAACATCTTTAACCAACATAGCAATAAACGGCTAAATGAAAAGCAATTAACAAATACAACCTATATTTGGCATTTTATCGCCAATTTGGCAAAAATCTAAAAAATATGTGGCACCGTGTATTGGGATAGACCCCAGTTGGTTTTGGTTTCAAAGTATTAATATAAAATAAGTAATAAAATTAATAACATATACTTATAATAGGAACTGCTTCGATAGAGGACCCCATTGGCGATATTTTGTATTGGCGACATTTTTCTTGCCTAGTCAAACATCGCATCGTAAATATGGTATGAATTACATAGAAAATTAATTTTGCAAAATTTAAATTAAAAAATAATACAATATAAATTAGAAAATAATACAATAAGGAAAATAGCGTAAACTTTGTAAACGAATTATGTGTATACCAAATTACCAATATACGAAATCTACTATACCAAAGCTGTTCCAACGGAGTACGATGTTGAAAATGACGTATTCCATATTGTTATAATCTGGAAAATGGTTTATTTCAGTTATAACACCAAATAACTACAAAATAACAATAATATGTGTAAGGATATTTGAAGAAATTGAAATCCATGCGTTCACTTACCTTGCAACATTCAATATTAACCCATTTATTATCCAGAATTAATATCGTCTATAAGCGCATGCACAGATTCAATCATCGCATGATTGATTCCAACACCTGGAGATGAAATATTATTGAAAAACTGTATTTATTTATAATTATTTAAAAGCTTCTATACTTATCTTAGAATTATCCCAAGGCTTCAAAACATAAGTATACGAAGTTTCAACCAGATTCGTCAAGAAATGTAGATTTGTATACAATACATACATACATAGAGACACTTTGCTTTATATATATATATATATATATATATATATATATATATATATATATATATATATATATATATATATATATATATATATATATTAAATAAAATCTCTTCAGAAAGTGCACACAAAATAAAATTTATTATTCTGTAAATTATTCAGGCGCATACACAAATTCTAACAGAAAACACGTAACAACAGTCTTCTATACAGCAGCAATGTCTAAAACACAAGTCAGGATAACAGAGTCATCAATACAATATACGCCTAACGAACATTCAATACATTCATTTCTCAGCAGAAAAGAACACTGAGTTTCAATGCCAATGTCAGGTACATTTATAGATTTCCAAAGAGCCTTCTATCGGTCAATCAGCTAGATATTAGCAGAAGCTTCTGGACAGGTCCAAAAGGTTGGCGACTATTTTGCGCCATTTCACCAAATTTGGTGACCAAAATAAGTCACCAAATCCATCGCCAATTTGGCAATAACTCTCATATTTGGCAAAATTACCATAGACTCGAAAAATTCTTAAAAAAAAAAAAAATTATATATATATATATATATATATATATATATATATATATATATATATATATATATACAAAGAGAGAGAGAGAGAGATAGTTATAGATATAGATATATAAAAGCACTCTTAATGATCGACCAGACAAATCTTGATCCCATTTGTTAAATGGTGCAAAAGCCTGAAAAGTAAAAACGCTGATTTTACAAAATAATTCTTGTAGTTTTTCAAAAGGTAAATTATGTACTCCATGTAAAGAATTGAAAAAAATAAATTATAATAATATTTTTTTCTTTTTAAATTTCATGTTCTTTCAATTACTCAGTTCGCATAAAACCTGGCCTAAATTTTATGTCTACCATTTCCATTTTATTCTCTAGGGATACTTCCGCATATTTTACATTAGAATCAATATCACTGACTTGAATTGAGTTATAGAAAACCATGAGAAATTTAATATAACTATTAAAATACAAAATGTGCCAGGCGTGTTATATTTAATGTTACACTGCAGACATTTTCAAAGCAGTATTTATGTCTGCTCTAAATAAAAAAAAAAATAAAGTGACACATACTGCGAAAATAATTCAGAACGTATACGGTACTGTTGATAAAATAAATCTCGTAAGGGAAAGAGAGCTTATTTAAAATAGCTTTGCAGTGACATTGTAAAAGTATCCCCTTAGCAGGTCTAGGGACTATTAAAATATTCATATATTTAATGTTCGAGACGTCGGTAGATTTATAGCAAAAAACTGAACTCATATTTATGAAAATATAATGAGCAGCCATTAGTAGGAAAAGGCATTTTGTTTCAAGACAATAAAGTTTTTTTTGGGCGTCTGAAAGAAATTCTTTATGTAAAATATTTCAGCATACTGAACAAAATTGAACAATAAATTTCTTATTTTTTATACTGATATTTCAGCGTTGTGGCCCAACACTCTCTGGAAAAGGCTTTTGAGCATATTAATTGCGTTTGAGAAGGTCGAATAAGCATTATAAATTTATATTTAATTAAGTATTCGGCATTAAAAGTAATAACTGGTTGGGACATGCCATTTACGAAAATGCATTTTTAATGAATCCGCTAAAAAACTGTAATATTTTCAAATTCATAATCGGCATTTTAAAATAAAAACAGTCTGGCCGTAAAAGGTAATAAAGGAAAATACTATATAGAATTTTGTGATTTAAAATTTTATTTGGAGCAGAAGCTTAAATTATCAATAAAGGCTTAAATTATAAACACTGCCGAAAAAATAATTATTTTGTGTTAATAAATATTTATAATAATTATTTTGTGTAACACATTTTATTGTGTTGGCCACACAGTGTTTCGGTTTTAAATTTAAAATATTTTGTTTTCAATAATACCTTTATTGAACAATATGTTCATCTCTTTCTTCCACTACTTTCTGTCGTATATCAGGCAACTTCATAATTCCAATTTCCCAAAACTTACACTGCACAAAAACTTTTTTTTTTTTGCATTCTGATTCCGTTTTAACTCTCGAATAGTAATAAAGCGTTATATGCGAAAATGTTGCTAATTTTCTTGCATCTTCAATATTAAAATGGCTACACAAAAATTCTCCAAATTTGATAAGTTTTTGTATTACATTCTCGTTACCGTGAAAGCTATCCCATTCTAACAAAAATATTCCTTATGATATTTAAGATAACTAAGCACTACTAGAGCCCTCTTTCTAAAAACTGAACCGGGTCGAGTGGTTTCTGGTTATGTGTTGATTTGGAATCGCGGTGCTACGAGGCCTAGGATTCCTCATAGGGAAATTTTAAGGCCTAGGATTCCTCATAGGGAAATTTTAAGGCCTCGTAGGGAATCTCGTAGGGCACGGGGAACTTTTTTCGTATTAACTCCCTAGGCGTAAACATTCAACATATATGAGGGACATTCGGTGCTGAAACTTTGAGAATGATTTGGTGATTATTACGAGGCAATTCAAAAAGTGTATGCGCCATTCACAAGCCATATCTATTAAGCCCACTTTTTGAAATTTTTGAAATTTTTGTGTCAAAACACTTTATGGACTACTAACTTATTACATTCATAAAAAATTTCCAAATAATAAGGATTAACACCAGTAAATGACAAAAACTTTTTTAGCGATCGAATAAAAAGTAACTTTTTTTCAAATGACAATCAAGTTAAGTTCATACTCTACTGTAAATCTTACTACTAATGTAAATCAAACGAAGAAGGAAGTACTTGATGATAACGGTAAATCGTTTAATGTTGTTTCATCACAAAAAAGTCTAAAATAAATTAGTCAGTTACAGTCTAGCTGCTGAAAAAGTAAGTACTTGAGAATTATTAAAAAGTTATTTAAATTTTTTATCTGTAGTAAAAATGATTTGAAGACTGAATATATATATATATATACCGGGTGCGTCATAAATTCGTGCAAACTTCAAAAATTCATAATAAAAGAAATAATGATTCGAAAATTTTTCTGTTTGCTCCAATATGATCAGAGGGATTTTGGATTTTTTTTCATGTAAAAAAACGTTTCCAAAAGTAACCGAAAGAGGGCGCTCGCACGTCCTACTGAGACGTTTTATGCAAATCAGGCTATCAATAAAACACCTGGTTGGAAATGGATCCGTCATTCGAAGCCGGGAGCATGCTTTCTTTACCAGATTGAGTGTTGGTTGTTAAACTTTTCTACAAGAATGGTGAATCCCCAACTGATGCATTGCGAAAGTTTTGCACTGAGAAAGGACTGAAGGCGTGAAAAAGGCCTATTTCATTGAATGGGATACTGGATTTAGTATGACGTTTTGAGGAAGCGGGGAGTTTGGAGGATCGTCCACGAATTGGCAGACCGTCCTTCAGCGCGGACCGCGTCCATGTTGTACAAACTTCCATGGAAAATTTGGCGACTGAGACATCAACGGGAAGTAGCAGTGCTCGTGAAGCTGGGAGAACGGGGATTCCGGAACCGTCGATTCGACGTATTCTGCACGGAATATGTTGAATCTGTATCCGTACAAAACCCATGCACTTCACCAGTTATTACCGGCAGATACAGATGCAAGACAAATCTTTGCTACATGGGCTCTGGCACAAATGGAAAGTAACCCGCAATGGTTGCTGAATGTCATGTGGACGGATGAAGTCCACGTTTCACTGCATGGTGACGTTAATAGGCAAAACAGTCGTATCTGGGCGACTTCAAACCCTCGTGAGTATCTGAACCGGCTACTACATTCTCCTCGTGTGACTCTTTGGTGCGGTTTCACCGCGTCTTTTATTCTGGGCCCTTTCTTTTTTGAAGAGACTTGTCCTGTATTCGGGTGGAAAACCTGTACAGTCACTGCAGCGCGGTATCTTACGCTTTTGCGTGACCACGTTAAGCCTGCATTGCAGAAAAGACATGCGTTACCTGTTGTCACATTCATGCAAGATGGTGCGCCGCCCCACATTTTACGTGATGTCAAGACGTTACTGTTGGAATATTTCACTGAAGACCGAGTGATAAGTCGAGGTTGTAAGGTTTAGTGGCCCTCACGATCACCAGACTTGAACCCGACGGATTTTTGGTTGTAGGGATACTTTAAGTCTCGTGTGTACCGGGGTTCCCCAACCACTTTGGTGGAACTGAAAAATGCCCTTCGACAGACAGTCGTTGCCATCGATGGCGACATGCAACACTCCGCTGTAATGGGCGTAGTCACGCGCCTCACTTGCCTATTACCTTGTGCTGGTGGTAATGTTGAACATCTATTACTTTAAAATAAATGCACAGTCTCATGTTATTGTGATATGTTTGATTTTCAACGACATATCACATCAATTGTGATATGTTGTGATATTGTTTGATTTGCATAAAACGTCTCAGTATGACGTGTGAGCGCCCTCTTTCGGTTACTTTTGGAAACTTTTTTTTTTTTTACATGGAAAAAAATCGCAAATCCCTCTGATCATATTTGTAGAAACAGAAAAATTTTCCGAGCATTATTTCTTTTATTTTGAATTTTTGAAGTTTGCATGAATTTATGACGCACCCGGTATATATATATATATATACACTCAAGAGCCAAAACATTATGACCACCTGTCAATAACGAGTTGGCCCACCTTTGGCGCGCAACACAGCTTCAACCCGCCTTGGCATGGATGCCACAAGTCCTTGGTAAATGGCCAGAGACAGATTGTGCCAGATGTTTAAGCAACGGTCACGCAAATCCGAGATATTGCGAATTGGTGGTCTTTGAACTCTGAGCTGCCGTCCCATGACATCCCAAATGTGTTCTATCGGATTGAGATCCGGTGAGTTAGGCGGCCAGGACATTAACTGGAATTCAGCATCATGTTCCTGGAACCACTCCAACACAATTTTAGCCTTGTGACACGGGGCGTTGTCCTGCTGGATCATTCCATTTCCAGCTGGAAAAACAGAGGCCATGTAAGGGTGCAACTGGTCCGCAATGATGTTCATATACCCTGTAGCATTCATGGTCTGCTCTACCACAACCACGGGTCCCAGAGACGCCCAAGAGAACGTCCCCCAAAGCATAATACCGCCACCACCGGCCTGTATATGACCTACTGTACATTGAGGGAACAGCAGTTCGTCTGGAAGACAGCGTATCCTGACACGGCCATCGGCGTGATGAATGACAAACCGTGATTCATCTGACCAGTCAACTCTCTCCCACTGATCCATGGACCAGTCGCGATGTTCCCGGGCCCAGCGCAGGCGCAGTTGGCGATGACGCTTGGTCAGCAAAGGCATACGAGTGGGACGTTTGCTGCGTAGCCCCATATCCAACAGTGTCCGCTGAACAGTGTGCTGCGATACTATTCTACTTGGCCCTGCATTGTATTGGGCTGTCAGCTGAGCCACTGTCTGGCTCCGGTTTTGCTTCACCATGCGAGACAGTCTCCAACGACCTTTTTCTTTGATAGCGTGTGGACGTCCAACACCATGTCGTCTACTGCTGGTTTCACCGTCATTCATCCACTTTGCATAAGTACTAACAACTGTATTTCGCAAACAACCCACGAGTCGTGCAGTTTCGGAAATACTTGTTCCGAGCCTTCGAGCCATTACAATCTGCCCTCTATCAAAGTCGCTTAGATCCGCAGCCTTTCCCATCACACACAGAAGTAAGTGAAAGAATGATTCTTCAGACTCTCAAGCAGCAGTTAAATACCACTTCCACCTGATCACGTGCCTTCCACGTCATTCAGGCGAATTCATTGCAAAATGTAGGGGTGGTCATAATGTTTTGGCTCTTGAGTGTATATATATGTGTGTGTGTATATATATATATATACAGGGCTTTATCTGGGGGTGTGAGGGGATATGGCGTATCCCCACCTTTTTCTTAAGTATTATTTGGCTTAACTTAACCGAAATTTTAAGAAATTTTCGAATAAAATTTCTTAAAATTTCGGTTAAAAATTTTGAGTATAAAACAATTTTTTTTGAATTGCGAGTTTTTTGCTCCAATGTGACGTCATGTGGGAAAACACGGTACTTTAACACACCTTCGCCCTTTATATATATACAGTCGGGCCTCTATTTAACGAAGTCGCTAAATCCCGAAAAAAAGTTCGTTATATGGAAAATTGGTTAAATAGAGATTCACCTTTTAAAATACTTTAATCACACCTTTATTACACCTTTATTTTGTAATTAATCACACCTTTATTTTGTAAATCAATGTCTATTTCTTTTATATATCTTACCCCTCAAACAGAAATCTGCAAGGAAAACAAGAATAAAACAAAACATTTTCAAGCAATACACTGTATTTTCGATTAAAAAAATTATATTAAAATTAATGAATTTTAATTACATTATCGCATTTATTATAACGAGTAATTTTAAGCATATTACCTCATGTGTCCTTAAATCTAATAACTGATAAAGTCTCTTAATTTTGTCAAGTTTTTGGTATGAAAAAAATGTTTTCTCTCATAATACGTCTCGCATCTTTGCAATGTACTACAAACCCCTATCACGCGTATTTTCTTCAAACTATAATTCGCGTCGGAATGTGTTAAAACAGAGTTGATGTGTTAAAAGAAAGAATAAGTTTGAAATGTACAGAAATATTTTGAGAAATATGGAGGAAAAAATATTGGATCACAAGAAAAAGTTCATTAAATAGAGAATGCACTTCGCTATTTGGAGGTTATTTTACGAAGAAATTCGCAAAATGTTCTTGGTTCCAAGAAAAAGTTCGCAAAATAGAGGTTCGTTAAATAGAGGTCCGGCTGTATATATATACCGGGTGTCCCAAAAATAACCTACGATATGAAAAATCAATTTTAGAAAAACGGAAGGCGATAGAAATTTACGGTTTGCTGCACCCTGCTTAGGTAACTAGGGAATTTATTCTCACCAATTTTCAAAATTAGTTGCAAAGTTCGTCAATAGATGGCGCTGCTGACTGGGAAAAACTATAAATAAAAAAAATGACAGAATGAGGAAAGGAAGGATTTTTTTTAAGTTGCACAAAAAATTATTATATCATAATTATCAATGATATAATACTTTCTGTCTGTTTTACAGATCATTAAAAATTTAGATCCAATCAGTGATACAGGAAATCAATGATTGAAAATGAAGCGACATTAGTCATGCTGATTATATATGTATGACCAATGTTTGAAGCAGAATCACGTAATAGTGGTAAATTTATTTAATCGATCGTTAACATATTGCAATTTGTACACCCAGGATATGTTTTTAACTGCACAACATTGTTCTGGGTGTATGTGAAGGCTAATATCTAGAAATTTCATTATATGTAAATCTCTTGCTTGACAGTCTCATTTCATTTAAGAGCCTCTGTGTAGCTTCTTTAAAATATTATATATATATATATATATATATATATATATATATATATATATATATATATATATATATATATATATATATATATATATATATATATATATATATATATATATATATAATATATATATATATATATATATATATATATATATATATATATATATATATATATATATATATATATATATTTTGAAACTTTTGTATGGTGGCCACTAATGGTTACGTACAAAAAGAGGTCCTTTTGAGGGGAAAAACAGGTTTCTTCCATAACACTGGCTCTATGGAGTCTTTATCAGGTTCTGAACAAAATATGGTCGTGTAGAGAAGTGATCAGCTAAAGAATTTTCACTTTGTACATAAATGTGCCGGATATTAAATAATTGGCCTAAGACAAGAATCTACAAAAATGAGTTTGTCCGTTATTTCATATTGCATTCTTTAATATTACAGTAATCTCAAGCAACCTTGGCTATATTGTAAAAATTAAACCGTTCGATTGAGTTGTTTAATTCCCCATTAAACGTAATTCAGGTGCTGTTCAAACTCAAGATCTACAAATATCTCGAGAAGAAAAATAATTGACTTAGAGTACTTTCATTATCACCAGCACATATTATATTCTTTTGAGAAAATAATTAACTTTTAAATCCGTGCTACTGTTACTGTTTGTTTGCAAGTGATTTACAACAAGTCTACACAATTATTTTCATCGTGTGTCAGGAATTATAGAAAATTAGCTCAATATTTGCATCGAACATCCGGAAAATTTAATTATTCAAGAAATATTGAAATCGCATTATAATTTATTTCTAAGGCATCAACATAAATTTAATACCCATATGCAAAAATTTCATACAAGATACAATTTCTTTATCAAAGTCATTACATTTGAGTTACGAAATCTAGTAAAAATTGTTTAAATATTAAGTGATATTGTTAATTAAAGTTGTTGAAAAATTTCATAAGTTTGAACAACATATTTAAAAATTCAAGTTATAATCCCTTAATCTCTCTTTTTTAAAAGCATGAAAAAAAATCTGCAATTTATTTTTTCATAAGCGGTTTGGTGGAAAAAAAATCATTAAATTAAAAAAAAAAGCTAAAAAACTTTAGACTTGAACTTAGTTTACATGCAAGTTTAATAACAAAATTCCTTGCCATCATTTTTTTAGTTTAATAAAAAAACATAAAATTATTAAAGAATAAACAAGTTTTAGTGTGAGACAATTTTTTTTCGCCAAAGTATTCAACTATGTGCTTTACAGGATTTTTTTCATTGAATATATTCATTTCTGGAGCTGCATGAGTCAGAAAAAATAGGAATATCTTAAACTTTATTTTTCAGCAATAATACTTTCCATGGACGTTTTAAAGAACCTAATAAAAGGATATAATTCAGTGTTTCTGAATATAAATTAACTTTGGGATAGAACACTCGTTATATTTTGATGTTTCTCGGAAAAAGTAATCCATTCTTTTAAAGAAATTGGAGACCATCGTTGTATTTAAAAAAAAAGACCGAAGCATATCCATTCAAATTTTGTCTGAAATACTTATATCAAATAGAAACACTAAGTTCTATAAAACTGCATTCAAAATTTCAAATAATAGGACAATGGTATTAATAGAGGTGATGGAGACTTTTTCATACACTGAAATACCGGAATGTTACTTCAGGTTGAAAAAGCTGCCTATTTCAGGGTGTAATTTTTCTAGGAAGGTGGTTTACCTGTTTTGGGTATCCAACATTTGTATGTTAAACATATTTTCTTATCCTTCTCGTTATCGAATGGTATAATATATTCTTAACCACTATTTATGACTTGTATAATCCAATTCCAAGGTCAATCAGGTGGTTTTTTATGACAAATATGATCCTGCCCCGTATTAATAAAGATTTTCCTGCCGTTTCTTAATGTTTCCATTATTTTGATAACCACCTGTATATATATCTATATATATATATATATATATATATATGTATATATATATATATATATATATATGTATATAAATATATATATATATATATATAGGGTGGTTATGAAGAAACTTTGCCATTATATCGACCTCTAGCGGCTGTTCCCTTCAACCGCTCGAGATGAGATTTGACATATAGTGCTGTTTTTTTTTTGCTTATGCCCCTTGACCGACACGTAACATCAGATCAAGTCCCGAAGGATCGTTATAGAATGGTATAATATATTCTTAACCACTATTTATGACTTGTACAATCCAATTCCAAGGTCAATCAGGTGGTTTTTTATGACAAATATGATCCTGCCCCGTATTAATAAAGATTTTCCTGCCGTTTCTTAATTTTTCCATTATTTTGATAACCACCTGTATATATATCTATATATATATATATATATATATATATATATATATATATATATATATATATATATATATATATATATATATATATATATATATATATATATATATATATATATATATATATATATATATATATATATGTATATATATATATATATGTATATATATATATATATATATATATAGGGTGGTTATGAAGAAACTTTGCCATTATATCGACCTCTAGCGGCTATTCCGTTCAACCGCTCGAGATGAGATTTCACATATAGTGCTGTTTTTTTGCTTATGCCCCTTGACCGACACGTAACATCAGATCAAGTCCCGAAGGATCGTTATAGAATGGTATAATATATTCTTAACCACTATTTATGACTTGTACAATCCAATTCCAAGGTCAATCAGGTGGTTTTTTATGACAAATATGATCCTGCCCCGTATTAATAAAGATTTTCCTGCCGTTTCTTAATGTTTCCATTATTTTGATAACCACCTGTATATATATATATATATATATATATATATATATATATATATATATATATATATATATATATATATATATATATATATATATATATATATATATATATATATATATATATGTATATATATATATATATATATATAGGGTGGTTATGAAGAAACTTTGCCATTATATCGACCTCTAGCGGCTGTTCCGTTCAACCGCTCGAGATGAGATTTCACATATAGTGCTGTTTTTTTGCTTATGCCCCTTGACCGACACGTAACATCAGATCAAGTCCCGAAGGATCGTTATAGAATGGTATAATATATTCTTAACCACTATTTATGACTTGTACAATCCAATTCCAAGGTCAATGAGGTGGTTTTTTATGACAAATATAATCCTGCCCCGTATTAATAAAGATTTTCCTGCCGTTTCTTAATGTTTCCATTATTTTGATAACCACCTGTATATATATATATATATATACATATATATATATATATATATATATATATATATATATATATATATATATATATATATATATATATATATAAATATATATATATATATAGGGTGGTTATGAAGAAACTTTGCCATTATATCGACCTCTAGCGGCTGTTCCGTTCAACCGCTCGAGATGAGATTTCACATATAGTGCTGTTTTTTTGCTTATGCCCCTTGACCGACACGTAACATCAGATCAAGTCCCGAAGGACTGTTATAGAATGGTATAATATATTCTTAACCACTATTTATGACTTGTACAATCCAATTCCAAGGTCAATCAGGTGGTTTTTTATGACAAATATGATCCTGCCCCGTATTAATAAAGATTTTCCTGGCGTTTCTTAATGTTTCCATTATTTTGATAACCACCTCTATATATATATATATATATATATATATATATATATATATATATATATATATATATATATATATATATATATAGGGTGGTTATGAAGAAACTTTGCCATTATATCGACCTCTAGCGGCTGTTCCCTTCAAACGCTCGAGATGAGATTTGACATATAGTGCTGTTTTTTTTTTGCTTATGCCCCTTGACCGACACGTAACATCAGATCAAGTCCCGAAGGATCGTTATAGAATGGTATAATATATTCTTAACCACTATTTATGACTTGTACAATCCAATTCCAAGGTCAATCAGGTGGTTTTTTATGACAAATATGATCCTGCCCCGTATTAATAAAGATTTTCCTGCCGTTCCTTAATGTTTCCATTATTTTGATAACCACCGGTATATATATATATATATATATATATATATATATATATATATATATATATATATATATATATATATATATATATATATATATATATATGTATATATATATATATATATATATATATAGGGTGGTTATGAAGAAACTTTGCCATTATATCGACCTCTAGCGGCTGTTCCGTTCAACCGCTCGAGATGAGATTTCACATATAGTGCTGTTTTTTTGCTTATGCCCCTTGACCGACACGTAACATCAGATCAAGTCCCGAAGGATCGTTATAGAATGGTATAATATATTCTTAACCACTATTTATGACTTGTACAATCCAATTCCAAGGTCAATGAGGTGGTTTTTTATGACAAATATAATCCTGCCCCGTATTAATAAAGATTTTCCTGCCGTTTCTTAATGTTTCCATTATTTTGATAACCACCTGTATATATATATATATATATATATATATATATATATATATATATATATATATATATATATATATATATATATATATATATATGTATATATATATATATATATATATATATATATAGGGTGGTTATGAAGAAACTTTGCCATTATATCGACCTCTAGCGGCTGTTCCGTTCAACCGCTCGAGATGAGATTTCACATATAGTGCTGTTTTTTTGCTTATGCCCCTTGACCGACACGTAACATCAGATCAAGTCCCGAAGGACTGTTATAGAATGGTATAATATATTCTTAACCACTATTTATGACTTGTACAATCCAATTCCAAGGTCAATCAGGTGGTTTTTTATGACAAATATGATCCAGCCCCGTATTAATAAAGATTTTCCTGCCGTTTCTTAATGTTTCCATTATTTTGATAACCACCTGTATATATATATATATATATATATATATATATATATATATATATATATATATATATATATATATATATATATATATATATATATATATATATATATATATATGTATATATATATATATATATATATATATAGGGTGGTTATGAAGAAACTTTGCCATTATATCGACCTCTAGCGGCTGTTCCGTTCAACCGCTCGAGATGAGATTTCACATATAGTGCTGTTTTTTTGCTTATGCCCCTTGACCGACACGTAACATCAGATCAAGTCCCGAAGGATCGTTATAGAATGGTATAATATATTCTTAACAACTATTTATGACTTGTACAATCCAATTCCAAGGTCAATCAGGTGGTTTTTTATGACAAATATAATCCTGCCCGGTATTAATAAAGATTTTCCTGCCGTTTCTTAATATTTCCATTATTTTGATAACCACCTGTATATATATATATATATATATATATATATATATATATATATATATATATATATATATATATATATATATATATATATATATATATATATATATATATATATATATATATGTATATATATATATATATATATATATAGGGTGGTTATGAAGAAACTTTGCCATTATATCGACCTCTAGCGGCTGTTCCGTTCAACCGCTCGAGATGAGATTTCACATATAGTGCTGTTTTTTTTTGCTTATGCCCCTTGACCGACACGTAACATCAGATCAAGTCCCGAAGGATCGTTATACAATGGTATAATATATTCTTAACCACTATTTATGACTTGTACAATCCAATTCCAAGGTCAATCAGGTGGTTTTTTATGACAAATATGATCCTGCCCCGTATTAATAAAGATTTTCCTGGCGTTTCTTAATGTTTCCATTATTTTGATAACCACCTCTATATATATATATATATATATATATATATATATATATATATATATATATATATATATAGGGTGGTTATGAAGAAACTTTGCCATTATATCGACCTCTAGCGGCTGTTCCGTTCAACCGCTCGAGATGAGATTTCACATATAGTGCTGTTTTTTTGCTTATGCCCCTTGACCGACACGTAACATCAGATCAAGTCCCGAAGGACTGTTATAGAATGGTATAATATATTCTTAACCACTATTTATGACTTGTACAATCCAATTCCAAGGTCAATCAGGTGGTTTTTATGACAAATATGATCCAGCCCCGTATTAATAAAGATTTTCCTGCCGTTTCTTAATGTTTCCATTATTTTGATAACCACCTGTATATATATATATATATATATATATATATATATATATATATATATATATATATATATATATATATATATATATATATATATATATATATATATATATATATATATATATATATATATATATATATATAGGGTGGTTATGAAGAAACTTTGCCATTATATCGACCTCTAGCGGCTGTTCCGTTCAACCGCTCGAGATGAGATTTCACATATAGTGCTGTTTTTTTTGCTTATGCCCCTTGACCGACACGTAACATCAGATCAAGTCCCGAAGGATCGTTATAGAATGGTATAATATATTCTTAACAACTATTTATGACTTGTACAATCCAATTCCAAGGTCAATCAGGTGGTTTTTTATGACAAATATAATCCTGCCCGGTATTAATAAAGATTTTCCTGCCGTTTCTTAATATTTCCATTATTTTGATAACCACCTGTATATATATATATATATATATATATATATATATATATATATATATATATATATATATATATATATATATATATATATATATATATATATATATATGTATATATATATATATATATATATAGGGTGGTTATGAAGAAACTTTGCCATTATATCGACCTCTAGCGGCTGTTCCGTTCAACCGCTCGAGATGAGATTTCACATATAGTGCTGTTTTTTTTTGCTTATGCCCCTTGACCGACACGTAACATCAGATCAAGTCCCGAAGGATCGTTATACAATGGTATAATATATTCTTAACCACTATTTATGACTTGTACAATCCAATTCCAAGGTCAATCAGGTGGTTTTTTATGACAAATATGATCCTGCCCCGTATTAATAAAGATTTTCCTGGCGTTTCTTAATGTTTCCATTATTTTGATAACCACCTCTATATATATATATATATATATATATATATATATATATATATATATATATATATATATATATATATATATATATATAGGGTGGTTATGAAGAAACTTTGCCATTATATCGACCTCTAGCGGCTGTTCCCTTCAACCGCTCGAGATGAGATTTGACATATAGTGCTGTTTTTTTTTGCTTATGCCCCTTGACCGACACGTAACATCAGATCAAGTCCCGAAGGATCGTTATAGAATGGTATAATATATTCTTAACCACTATTTATGACTTGTACAATCCAATTCCAAGGTCAATCAGGTGGTTTTTTATGACAAATATGATCCTGCCCCGTATTAATAAAGATTTTCCTGCCGTTCCTTAATGTTTCCATTATTTTGATAACCACCGGTATATATATATATATATATATATATATATATAGGGTGGTTATGAAGAAACTTTGCCATTACATCGACCTCTAGCGGCTGTTCCGTTCAACCGCTCGAGATGAGATTTCACATATAGTGCTGTTTTTTTTTGCTTATGCCCCTTGACCGACACGTAACATCAGATCAAGTCCCGAAGGATCGTTATACAATGGTATAATATATTCTTAACCACTATTTATGACTTGTACAATCCAATTCCAAGGTCAATCAGGTGGTTTTTTATGACAAATATGATCCTGCGCCGTATTAATAAAGATTTTCCTGGCGTTTCTTAATGTTTTCATTATTTTGATAACCACCTCTCTCTCTCTCTCTCTCTCTCTATATATATATATATATATATATATATATATATATATATATATATATAGGGTGGTTATGAAGAAACTTTGCCATTATATCGACCTCTAGCGGCTGTTCCGTTCAACCGATCGAGATGAGATTTCGTCGAGATGAGATAGTGCTGTTTTTCTTGCTTATGCCCCTTGACCGACACGTAACATCAGATCAAGTCCCGAAGGCTACGGGCGATGAAGGTGCGGCTCTTGTACTGAATTAGCACCACAAAGGCCGGAGTCCGACTTGGCTAAAGGACCGGTCCCGTAATTTTACATCGAGTCAAGTGACGAGACCGGAACACTTGACCCCGCACCTCCAGAGGTAAATTTGAGAACTTGAAGGACATTGTGGCCACGCCCTATTTTACGTGCCCCGGCCACCATTAGTGAACACGGCGGCAGATTTGCAGCGGCGAGCATCGAACCAGGGACGTTCAGATCACATGGCCCGCTGCTCTTGCCAACTGGGCTAACGCGCTCTTTTCACATATAGTTATTCAGAGGTACGAGCTAGGTATTCTATGAACGGCAACCAAAAGGCGCTCACGGTTACGGTTATAGGTACAGAAACTCAAAATTTTCAAATGGCTACTTCCATTTTTTCCCTTCGCAAAATGCTCAGTGCATGCGAAAACCCTAAAGAGCGTTGGAACGGTACGTGTATCACAAAAAACGGACGCGTTAAGCACGCACAAAAAACAGCTCTGCGAATGGCCTACAAAAACGATATATGGACCTCTAGCGGTCGTTATGTTCAACCTATCGAGATGAGATATCAGATATAGTTATTCAGGTGTATGCGCTCGGGATTCTGAGAAAGGCAACACAGTGAAGCTCACGGTTACGGTTATAGGTACAGAAACTCGAAATTTTCAAATGGCAACGCCCAATTTTTCCGTCGAAAAATGCTCAACACATACGAAAACCCTAAAAAGCGTTGGTACGGTACGTCTATCACAAAAAACGGACGCGTTATGCACGCACAAAAAAACAGATCTGCGAATGACTAACAAATATACGACCAGAAACCTTTTTATCGGTTTTCTGCGTTGAATATCTCGCGAACGGGGTTCTGTGATTGGTTTCTAGCCTCTGTCATATGCAAATTTCCGTCGTGCGTCCCGATCATGTCTCTGTTGTCCGTTCGCAGAGTAGTTTTTGGTTCGTGCATAACGCGTCCGTTTTTTTATACACGTACCGTTTAAACGTTCTTTAGGATTTTCGCATTCGCTGAGCTTTTTGCGACGGGAAAAAGTGGGCGTTGCCATTTGAAAATTTCGAGTTTCTATACTTATAACCGTAACCGTGAGCGTCACTGTGTTGCCGTTCTCAGAATCCCGAACTTCCACATCTGAATAACTATATCTGAAATCTCATCTCGATAGGTTGAACGGAACGATCCCTAGAGGTCTAGATATCGGTATAGTTTCTTTATGACTATACGGTATATATATATATATATATATATATATATATATATATATATATATATATCCGGGGACGTATATATATATATATATATATATATACACGTCCGGGGAGACTTTCCACCAGTTTTTGATAGGTGTCCATAAGAATTGAATTCCTGGTGTCCATCACAGCTGAATTGTATGCTGGCAGTGAGGATGGTCAATTTGGCTGGCTACATAATCTGCGTACTATTTCGTCCCAAAGGTGCTCAATGAGATTTCGATCGGGGCTCTGAGAAGGCCAGTCCAGTTTTTCAACATCCATTTCCTCAAACCATGCCTGCGCAAGTCTCGATGTGTGAATGGAGCTATTATCCTAGTGGAAGAGAAATGGGCGTTTCCCGAAATATTGCCATAGAGTTGGGAGAGCAGCGTTGTCCAGAATGTCCACTTACATCTCAGAGTTCATGTTTCCAACCGCAGGAACTATGGAACCCAGGCCAACTAGGAAAAACACCCCCACACCATGATGCTGCCACCACCAAATTTAACAGTCGGCACAATGCAGTCACGTAAGAAGCATGCGCCGGGCATCCGCCAAACGCAGACACGTCCATCGGACTGCCAGATTCTAAATCGTGATTCCTCCCTCCAAAGAACATTTTTCCACAGGTCCACTGTCCAATGACAGTGAGCATTGCACCATTGCAATCGACGCTTCGCATTCAGGGGCATGATGTTCGTCTTGTAAGCGGCTGAACGACTATGGGATCCCAAGGTTTTTAACTCTCAACGAACATTCCTGCTTCTAGCACTAACAACTGATGAACTTTGTAACTCCTGAGTGATTTCAACCAACTAGGACTTGTGATTTTGTTTCACTACAGTATTCAGTGTTCTACGGCTGCATTCACTAATTTTTTATGCCCTGCCACTTCCTTTTTCTGCAGTTTCACTGCCTCGAGTTTCCACTTCACAATTACATCACTCACAGTGGATTTTGGTTTCTGTAGAATGTCCGAAATTTCACGAACTGATTTCCCACAAAAGTGGCATCCCACTATAATATCACGATGAAAGCCAATAAGCTCCTTTGACTTACTCATTGTCTCACAAACGCATAAATATGACCTGACAATCCACTATCAACTCTTTTACAGATCATTAAAACCTTTCGGTTACGCATCAAATTACGTCACCTACCAGATCCACATCTTTAAGGGGGTGTCCGGAAAGTTTTGGCCAGAGTGTATGTGTGTATATATATATATATATATATATATATATATATATATATATATATATATATATATATATATATATATATATATATAAAGGGCTCGATTTGAGGCACCGGAGCGGCGTTCGGTAATTCTTTCTAGGAAAAAAAATTACGATAGTTAAAGAAAATTATTTTATCACTTTTTTACTTTACTACAACACATTTTTGTACTTGTTTTGCAAAATAAAATTTGTAAATAAATAAAATGTTCAAATTTTTGTATAACCAAATATTTATTTTTTTTCAAAAAAAAATTTGGAATACTCCCCCCCCCCCCAACACACACACACACTCCGAAAAGTTACAGTTCCGTCACCTCTATTTCTGGAAATCAAGAAATGAATACACATACACACACACATATATATCTATATACATAAAACAGTTCCGTAACTGACTCACTGACATACAACGCACAGACCAAACCGCTGGACCTAAAGGGCTGAAATTTTGCTTGGTGATTCTTCTAATAGTGTAGGGATGCACTAAGAGAGATTTTTGAAAAATTCTTCTTATTTTTTTTTAAATTAAATTTTTAAGCTGTTTTAGTAACTTTTTTAAGTTTTCATTTAAAATAATAATTTTGGGGTTATATAATTTATATCACAAGAAAGATCATAAAAATTCCTTTAAAATGAGATCTTTTTCGAATCTTTACCTCTATTTTCTGATTTTTGGTGAATTTTTAAAGATTAATTTTTAGAATTTAATTTATTAAATGTTGATCACGTGATTTCTTTTTCTGGTACTTTAAATAAATTTATCGTCACGTGCATAACAACTAAATAGACAAAAATATTTTTTTTCTTGCAAATGTGCAGACGATTGGACATTATTTTGTCTATAAAAATATTCTTTACGATTTTTTTATAAATATATATTTTTTTCTACATCAATTGTATATATTGATCATCGTATTTATTATAAATATATACATATATATTTATTTTTTTGGCATTAATTAGATACATTGACAGTTGTATTTAATATGAATGTACTCCGTTGCGAAGTGCGGGTTTTCAGCTAGTATCTATATATATACAGGGTGATTTTTTTTTTATAACTGACACTACTCAGAGCGACCTGTAGTGTGATCTATCAGCCGGAATTCTACCAAAATTTATAGATGCACTAAAGACGACAGGGGAAAAAGTTTCTGTGAGGAAAAAAAAATAAAAATTAGTTCCAAACTCGCCGATAGGGGATGATATGGCGCTATTGTTGTCGGCTCACAGGAGAATTTGCGTAAAAGACAAGTAAAACATCAAAATGTAAATTCATGACTACGTAGTCGACAGCAGCGCCAGTATATTTGGCTATAACACCGCATTTACACAGTCGCGATAGCGGCAAGTCGAATTCCGGGGGGGCGAATGTATTAACGGTGTTCTCGCCGTTTCTCCTCGCCAATTGTGGCGCTCGATTCGGGTGCGGTTTTCTGGCACGAGTCAATGGGGAGAATGGCGCCAGATGTCAGACAACTGGCTGACGCAAACAGAAATTACAACAAGAGTCGCGAATGGGAGAACGGTCATTCGCGTCGATGCAGGATCGTGACTAATGTCTCGCGAATGTCTTGCAGGTAGCGCGATCGCGAATGTGTAAATGCGGCATTATGATCGGTGCGGAATCTGTGGCGCCTTCCATTTACAGAAGAAAGGGTCATCAGGCGCTTTTATCCACTTGCATGACACCTCGCTCCCCGGACCTAACCCATTTGACATCTTTCTGTGGGGTTAATTAAAGTCTAAGGTGCATCTTGGTGGAGCCTCGAACTTGGCGACCCTGCAGGACAACATATCCCGGATTTTGATGAACATTCCTGGTGACATGTTACGCTTGGACGTTGAGAATATAGTGTTCAGGATGCAATGTGTCGTCCACCAGGACGGTAGTCACATTGAAAGAGGGAGAAGTGAATTTGCTGCATAAAGTGGTATTTTAGTGAAATTTCTTTGTTATTCATTTGTCTGCTTACAACGTTCTCGGTATTCATCCCTTAATAGCCCTAAATACTGGCGCTACTGTCCAGTACATAGTCCTGAATTTGTATTTTGATGTTTTACTTGCCTTTTATGCAAATTATCGGGTGTGCCGACCACAAAAGCGCCATATCTTTCCCTATCGGTGACTTTCGGGATTTTTTTTTTCACGGAAACTCTTTCCCATGTCATCCTTAGTCCTTCTGACAAATTTGGTGGAATTCTGGCTGATAGATCGCGCTACAGATGGCTCTGAGTAGTATCAGTTTTAAAAAAATTACCCTGTATATATATGTGTGTGTGTGTGCTTATATATATATATATATATATATATATATATATATATGTGTGTGTGTGTGTGTGTGTGTGTGTGTGTTAGAAACTGACTAAATGATTCTTGCATTTAAACGAAAATATTTATTTCTCAACAAAATTACGAAATGATTCCTCGGAAAATTATTTTTCAAAAAATGCCAGATAACGTCAGCGATTCTATCCTTCAAAATTTTCTGACTTCACAAACTCCAGTTCATCTAGAAACTATTTCTTGTGATAGTTCCATAATGACTAGCGAATTAATTTCCTTGTATTTCTTTTCACGGACACCGTATATCCCTGGGGAAGTATTAGAGTCAAAAATGATCCAGAGAAGAACATTCATCAATGAAACATAACATCTTGAAGGAAAAGTAGGATGTTATTTTCGAATTTTTGTCAGCATTGCAGCCGGAATAATAATCAGTAAAGATTTAATCATTTTACAGTTTTGATCCTAAAGTTCGAATTTTCCCTCTGTTAGTTAAATATCTTATGATTTGCCGGTTTTTATAATAGATAGATTTCTTTTCCTATTTAAAAGTTAAATAAAAACTTAATACAGGTTTAGTTGAATCTCACTTGAAGTTTCATAGAAAAAAAAATATATATACAGTGGACGCTCATCAATTCGAACTCAAAGGTTCTCGGAAAAAAGTTCGAATTAACCGAAGTTCGAATTATCCGATGTTAAGAGAAAATATATAACTTTAAAAGTGTATCACTGAAGAAGAAAAATCTCCTAGTATGTATAACCCCAGAAAATATATTATACTATGTTATCTAAAATTAACATATTAAAAAGCAATACAAACTTGCCTTAATCATAAAAGGAAGCAGAAGATATGCAGTAGAAAGTAAACTTTTATTAAAAATACGAATTACACTCTGGGGAAAAACTGTAAAGTGGATGTTTGGTTTTGTTTACCATGCCTACATTGTTCAGCCAACTTCTCGATTTGAAGTAAACATTTCAATTCATTTTCAGAGGAAGGTTCCATCTGAATAAATGCTTTCAGAGTTTTAATAGAGTCCATTATGTCTTTGTCCATTATGGCCGCATTAAAAATATCTTTCGGCAGATAAGTAGAGAAAAGCTTTGGCAGTTTCCTACCAAAATTAATGCAAACGTCTTCGTTTACATCAGAGCTTTGGCCACATACAGTTTGTTTTACATTCGCCATTCTCTACTCTCTTTAAAATTTCTGCCTTTGTCTCCAAAATTAGAGTTTTGTACTTTCCAAGCGTAGACATCCTGAATTTTTACACTTTCACATCACACACTGAGGAAGAAAAACTAGACTACATTAACTTGTCCGCACTGCAGGCATAACTGACGTAGCTCCCTAGAATCTGTACATCTGTAGTAAAGACTGGTTTTTCTGAAATTCTAAGAAAATCGATACAAATAACGGAAAATCGCTTTGTCCGTTAAGCACTGATAAGGACAATAGCCACTAACGTTTAGCGGAAATGCAATAGTCTAGGAATGCAGGTATGTGCCTCTTTACACAGAAAAAAATACAGGTGATTTTGGCACACAA